>RXPK01003823.1:0-71202 GCA_004143645.1 Protaetia brevitarsis
TTTCTGTGCATTCTGCCCCTATGCAGTGCGGAAAATTTTCAAAAAAAGTGATTTTTACCAAGCAAAATACCTAGATTTTTTTAGTGTGTATGTTTTTATTAGTATAAAAATTCTTTTTTAGCACTTATACTTAAAATTTTTATATTGCAAACGAAGTCGTATGTACTTATGAGTGATCGTTCGTGTTTGCGTCTCCTTATTTTAAAAAATAAATGACTTAGAATGCTTGGATATACGTATTCTCTCTAGTTAGGCCTCCGATCTTAAATTCAATTTACTAACGATGGAAAGCCTAAGGGTGAAACTTATCGTATAATTGATAACGCTCGTGCTACTTTTCTTTTATTTCGTTTATTTCGTATAATGTTCGTCACGTTTCTAATTTGTTGCCACACGTCTATGTATTAGTATAAACTAAATAACGACAAATAGAATATAGAATACAAAATGGACATAGACATACTAGAAATGTATGGCGACCTTAACACCAAAGAATAATTGTTTTAATTTAATTTGTCGGTTTTGTGTTCTTTATACTATAAACAACAATTTTAATACCCTTTCCGTTAATTCGAAGTTAGTTTACTGAATAATTTTGCACAAAATACCCTCTCATCCACAGAGCGACCTTGTAAACAATGTATTCCTGCAAATTCCCTTGCTCGTACGCTGGCCTAATAGCGCATATGCTGCTGAGATTTATCATCCTCATCATCGTAACAGTTTCAAAACACATTAAAATTGATGAAAACTTAATAGCGTCGCCTCAGGGAACTATACCGGGCATCGTCGTGTTATTAGTGTTGACTTAAGGAAGACATTGCGGTTATATTTATCCCCGGATCCACGAACATAATACGTGGGATTAAATCCGGCGCATCTGGCAATCTCGGCTAATAGACGGCGATGATAACGTTTTTCCCGTTGCACTTGCAATATTGCACTCAGCAGTCCGCTATTAAATCTAATTTCGCCGATAACCGCAGACCGTTTATCGCACAGGGGGAACTTTGTGGCGGGAGATTTTCGCGAGGTAAAATTTTCTAATTTAACGGCTTATATAAAACGTAATTTCACAAAATGTGCAAAAAGTAGTATAGAGCAGGGCTTGCTAGAAGTTCCAACCAGGACTTATAGCCGAGTAAGTGTTAACTTTGTAAGTTTTCGAATAAGTGACTATTAAAAGACGTCTTTGCTATATTCCTAGTATGTTGTAGTAGTTGTCGATAGTGATGATCTGTAATTTTTGTCCTATAGTAGATGTCCCCCAAGTATGTCAAAAATATAGGTAGTTACTCATTAACGTTTTTTTTTTATATTTGCCCTTTGGGACCAGCTATGATTTTTTCACCAAATATACCTACCACATACTCCAACATCATCCACGAATTTCCACAACTCAATGCAGGGGGTGTAACAGTAAAATAACAAAATATTATTAAATAAATGAATGTTGTTTCTTAGGTAGATTTGACTCTTCAAAAAAAACCTACAAAATTAAATCCAATTGTGTTTAATCATCGCTTGAAAAACAATCATTTTCGCTAACCTATGTGGGTTAGCCTATGGCCTAGGATATGACCTTTAAAAATCAATTTTGTGATCCTACTAGAAAATAGAAAAGGGGAAATGCTACAGTGATAGAATTTTTAAAAAAGAAACTGTGGCACACTAGAAGCAGGCAGCTAGATCAAATTGAAATCCACACTAGCGAATTGTGTTAAACCCAGCTTACTGTGAGTTTCCAAATAGTCCGTTTCCGAAAAATGAGAAATTGTATGAGCTAGAAAGAAAATAATTTCGTAATATAGGCTCGAGACCTATCCTAAGAATGTTTAGAATAGAAACAAAAGAGCAGATACAAAGTTGTACGAGTTTGACAAGTACGCTAGTCCAAGTAGGCAAAGCCATTAAAAACTTCAAGAAGCCATAGAAGAAACTCACTAACTATACTAAATGCTTCACAGCAGATTTTTCTAAAGAGAGGATCTACTAAGCAAGCTATTCTGCAATTTAACTATTGAACAATACCATCAACGAACAACAAAAATGCGTTGACATGTTTATGAACTTTAGCAAGGCTTTTGACTTAGCAGACGACAATATATTACTGACCAATTCCACGATAATATGGAATCGCTTTTAAAAAGTGCAGGAATCGTTTAAAATTAGTGCAAAGTGTAGCCCCAACGAATAGATCTATTTACTAATCTTTGTCTCTACCACCATAAGTTCAAGCATTTATTTTAAAAAAAAAGTTCAAATAAAAACTATTTAAACAACTTCTATCATTGAAATTATCTTACAGTTAGTAATAAACCCAATATCTTTTATTAATACAACTAGAAAGTGAGAGAGTTGATAACGTAGTAATTAATAGTTTAGGCTCCGGTAATTGATTGGAACCTTCATCAACATCACATGTCCAACTTGTATACGCGTATGTTAGCAGCAGGACAGTCTCAGCGTCTGTTACACTGTCACGTCATCATTAATAACTTTAGTATTTGATTAATCGGTATCCTTGACCTATTAAGTGAGCCTGTATGACGAGTTATTCGATACTAAATCACTAACTTCAATCACGTCACCTGCTGTTAAATAGCTGTGGTTCTATAGTTAAAAAAAGTCTTTTAGGCTTGTGATGGCCGAGTTACAAATTTTAGGCTTCACTTGCAAGAGAAGCTTACAATTTGTATAAATCGTACACACATGCATTGAATCAACCAAAAAAAAAATGGTTAATTCAACAATTTTCGTTTAAATACGGTGTAGAGGTTTTTTTTGTTTAAACAAACATAAGTCAAAACGTTGGTAGCACTTTGCAATCATTCCGTATTAGAAGTAAAACTGTATCCATTTTACAAAAGTATTTATTAAAGATTTTACGTAAGTTATCAGTAATTTGTTTGTTCATCGTAATGGAAGATTTAAAATAATACAAATTAGGTAGCATTAGTAGACTACTTAATACGGTGTCTATAAGAATTTGCCGATGGAAAATTCCTCGAGAACAATTTTCCAGTCGCAAAATTTTCAATGAATGAATAGGTACTCTTCCTTTCAGTTCCTTTTAATGAGATTGTCAGACGTTATAATCCTCGATTTATATCACAAATAACCCATAAGCCCATTTCCCAAAAATTATTTTATTATGTTTAACGATTTATCCAATAAAGGAGTTACATTCAAAAAAGTATATACTTCTTTTAAACAAACATGCGTTGTTTTAACCACAACGTAAGTTCCCTATTCTCTTCGACAATATCATTTGTTCAGAATTTAAGCAAAAGTACAGGTTTGTTGGTATCAACGTGCAATTGAATCCAGTCTTATCTTTTTTGCTAGTTCATTATTGAACAATATATTAATATTGTTTGTTTTATACTTAACCATATCCTACTATTAGGAATAACAATTTTAAAAGTAGAAATTACACGAACGCTATGGTAGTTTCATCGCAACCACAAGAGCAAACTAAACAACTATACAGGGTGTATCAGATATAGAGGTAAATATAATAATATGTAGCAGCTGTAATCATATACGATCAAAAAGTCTTAAGCACAGGGGGTCTTATGTGTAAGCACTAACGAGAAAAAATATTTTGTAAAGCACTGGGTAAGAGCGCACATGTGCCAATTAAATGCTGTCCGCGTATACCCACATACAACTATATTCAGTCCATTACGCTGTTAGTTTTGTGTGGTCGCCGTTGGAGTGCAAGCCATTTGCACATTTTTATTTAAATTTCTTCCCGTCTCGAAAAAACGATCTTTTCAGGACATCATGCTTTCATTATAAAGAAAATCGGAGCTTGATGCATCGGCAAAAGCGGGAATTGTAGAGATTCATTTTCGCGCTACATATAGTAAAAGAAGCGTGTTTGCAAATTTTCTGTATTAATTTATTTGTGTAATTCGATTCAATTGATTTTGCGTTATTTGATTAAATAAATCAAAAGAATAACTCAGATCATGTGGTTACCGTTTAATTATTAACAACTAACTCTCGATTCGACAAGCAAAAGAAAAATATTTACGTTTTTTGCACTTACTGAAGTTGGTAATAGTAGAATCTAATAAGTGAATGTTTATTTTATAAAAGAAGAAATTTAAATGCCTCAGTTTTGCTATTTGTACAAGGGCACACTGGCGGATTGGCCCTTATTTATCAGAATGGGGTTAAATGAACTTACGGCATACCTTAAGAATATTAATAAAAGTTGCAACTATTTTTACTTTAATTACCAGTTTTAGCGGTGTGCTTAACTGTGTTTCCTTGCATCAGGCCCGGATAAATAATTTTTGGCTCTCACTTTTACTTTTTTTATTTTTAATGAGAAATCCGTTTCGGCGGTTTTGCTTATATGTGTGTAGTTAACACCAAGGAAAATTTACTTTTTTATTTGATACACCCTGTATTGTATGATTATACTTACCCGATGGTAGTTTTTAGTTCAAACAAAGTGAATAGTTGATCAAACCATATGAAGCTTTCTATACTAAATTTTGGCAATTATTTTTTCATAATTATCTATGTTTATTACAAACTTGTTTGTGGATAATCTGATGCTATGGTGACTTCACTCTTCACATTGTTTTTGATAATTTTATACTAAAATACAAATAGTAATTAATGCGTAGTACTTTCTAATTGTTTTACTAAATTTCATTGTGAGTTTTAGCGACTATTTTCGACTAAAACTGTACTTCCAAACTTTACGTCGAAACGATTCATACTTACAGCGGCATTCCAATAATAATGGCTGCTATTTTTCAAGTGCTGTCGGGTATTTGACGTAAATATATGCTTTGGTTAATTCATGAAATTATATATATCTTTTGAGTTTAAATTGATTTTCATCGTGAGAAATCTCAGTTCATTTCATTTGCATAATAGTGTCATACATCTAGAGTCAAAGGGAACAAATCTTTATTTAAAATAAGTTTCTGATACACTTAAAATAGCATTGTGGGTACACTTCATTGAAGAAATAAACTTTTTCGTTCGAAAGATTCATATGTATGAATTAAATAAATTTGCTTGGAAATTCTGAGTTTTAAGTAGTTAATACTGTCTCTGCAATCATTCGGCTTTATTTGTATCGTTCTTAGGTTCCTTAACTTAAACACTGCGTTATTAACTTACATGCACGATGAACAATACCGGAAAGGTTGAGTTGGATATAAACTGTTTTCTGTGTAAATATTATAATGTAATGCAATATATTGATATGAATTCGCTTATTTCTGCACTTTGCAAGAAACTTACATTTTAAAGTTTTATTTCCGTCAGTGTGAAAATCGACGTGTGTGCCAACGCTACATATATTCAACTTATTTTTTGTTTTCACTGTTAACGCTCTGCAATAACACAAAATATTACAAGTAGTAAACACAATACTCCCCCTCAACCAGCGTCTGTAACCTGTTAATCCTATGTTACGTCAAATCATTCCGAACTTTCAACTAGCTCACTTTAAACCTAATTAGATCAGACGTCTAATAAATTCCCCTCGCGTCGGCTAACAACTAACTCAAACACAACTACAAATATAATTAACAGAAAATTAATAAGACGGTTCCGGAGGAAACGGCGTGCTAAACTTGGAACTTTATTCCTTGTTTGCCGTCAAAGCAGCTTCGCCGATTAATCCCCCTCCTCTTCCTTTTCCCCGGGTTTTCCTTGAGCAAACCCTTCTCCGGTCGCACGTTGTACGGGCGCAAAAGGCTTGTAAAATTTCCACGATGCAATTAGGAATACGATCGCCCTCCGGTGTGTTCGATGTGAAATGTCAGAGATCCCTACTAATGTGTCTTTTATCGGCGTAGGCACCAGTCTTCCACCCTAGGCGAAGGGTGTTTAGATCCGGTTTTTTATATATATATATCTGGAGCTCTACTGACCTGAATTAATGACGGGAACATATTTTACGGCTGCGACGATAAAGATGTATTAATAAACACCACAGAACTCTGGAACGTAATCAATTTTACGACAGCGGTGAGCCTTTTATCCGATATTAAAGATGAAACGAGCTATGAATTTTCTTCTCTTCTTTTTCCTGATTAGTGAATGTAGGCTATATGTCTCTTAATTGAAAGCGATAAAGATGTTTATATCTCGTATATTTGTGTGTCTCCCAATTTAGGTGTCAATTTAAGGATACTATAGCAACAAGTAACTCCAAAATACCTCAGTGAATTACGTTACTTTCTAAGAAATTTTGTTGAACGTATAAGAACACATTTAGAAAAAAACTATGTCAGATTTCCACAGTGTCTTTGGCGACAAAATGACCATCAACCTACTAAATAACTATACATACGTTTATTTGCAACAAAACTTGTATAGTTTACATACTCTTTATATCAAATAACTACAAGCATATATTAATAATGTAGTAATGTGAATAATCTGCTATTGCACTATATAAATGTATTATTTGTTCATTTTGTTTGTGAAAATTGTTTACCAATGACATGTAATATTGCATTACGTACAGTAAAATCAGAGACTTACCTAACGATGTATACCCACATAAGTTATTGTTCCTACTTGAATGCTTTTTGCTGTATGTATCCAAAGCGAATAAAATACCACTTTCGAATTGTATTTTATGTATTTTTTTTATATAATAAATATTATTAAAACTACTATTACCCTCTATTTAAAAAGAGACCTTTAAACGCTGGATAATTTCTAATCATTTGCGAAACGATGGCCATTAGATAAAGGTTACACTGTATTACCAACAATCCTACTTTCGATCTTAGGGTTTATTTTACAAAAAATTAGAAGTACTGTAGTTTCATTCGCCTGTATAGCTATGAGTGAATGTTGCAGTGCGAAACCAGAGAATGAATGAAACGAATGCTTAAGGTTGCTTTCGCGACATGAGCAGCTTGGTTCACGGGATGGTTTTATAATAGGTTACATTTCAATTTTAGACAAATAATTTATTGATAAATAAATAGCAGATTGTTTACATACAAGCACGTTGCCACACGTTTATTTTCGTGAAGACAATGTGGAAGTTCTACTTCATGCGCAAACGCTTCATTCATGCGATGAATAAAATAAATTGCTTGAAGTCGTATTATGAAGCGGACTATCTGCCGTGAATAATATTGAAAGTTTCATTCTCAACACTACGCAGATTACTTTTAAACATGAAACAAGTGAAAATTTCTCTGCATATGTTTATTTGTTTGAATTTAAAAACAATTAATGAAGGTGGAATTTGAAATAATTATAAAGAAAATTACGACTAACGAAATGTACAATGAGAAGAAAGGTATTTTTTGTCAACGTAAAATGCGTTGATACATCAAATTTTTTGGGTCGTTTATAAACAGTATAAAACTGTTGGGTTTATTCTATCCGCAAAATAGTGCTACCAGAAAATTAGTAAGCAATTCGTTGAACACTAAATTATGCGAAGATGAGTATACTTATAGCATAAGCGTTATTTTTGAATAATATTTTCGTTATGTTAAATACCAAAATTTTGATCTAAACGCTATTGTCTTTCAGTTAATAATATTATTACAGCAAACTATACGGGCATCCGATTTGTTTTATAACGGGTATTGTTCAGGTCTCCTGATGTTATACATTAATTTTTTGGTATTCATAACATGGATTATGAATATCTAGAGGATAGATTATTTATTATAAAAACAGCAAAAAAAAACAGCAGTTATAGAAAGCACTGTAATTACATGTGGCTGTTTTAATAATCAACGTTCCCATTAGATGTTTAATTTTTTTTATAAATAACTAATAGAGAAGTAAATCTTGTCCCTCTTTTTGATCTCAAGTCGGCTGTATTGGTGGCAGACATTTTTATGACGGATTTGTGACTTTTTAAGCTAAGTAATAAAATTTATATAGCTGTTCTCTAATCATGACTACTGTTCTTTTTTCGTGCCGAATATGTCATTATTGATGTGAAATAAAAGAAACCAACTCTTTACGATAATTTCTATAATACACATACTTAACACCATAATTGCCATACGTACATTCAGAATACACAGTTGTATTAAAATTCCGTTTAGACAATTTCATTTGATAGTTAAAGAGATGAAGTATTTGCATATGGGTCGAAAGCTATTGTAGGTAATGATGTTTAGATCAGAACACATGTGTAGGAAGTGGAAGCTAAATTTGGCTGAAATAGTTTTAGCATATACTTGCTTTAAATTAATTGCAATTTTGCTCAGCCTAACTCTTATTTCTTAATAACGCTCACATAGTTATCGTATAAATAAACTTATTGTGTTTGTTGAATTTATAAAATGGAAGCAATATAATAATATTGATTTTTGGGAGATTTGTACGGGTGTTTCATTAATCATTGTCCATATAGAGTATTTTAAGAATGCTGGACCCAAAATATGACGATTTAATAATAATAATAAGTGTTTATTGGCATACAAACCACTACAGAAACGTAAAGAAAAAAAATGAAATAGGAAACGAGTAAACAGCCAAAAGATTCAGGATTACCTGCTTAAAGCAAAAGCCCATGTTCTTCCTTCGGCATTAATGATTACATATCCCAGCATAAATCAAATATACATAAATAAAAATAATAATATGCAAATTTAGGCGCATGACAAAATTATGCACAAAACTGGATACAAAAATAAGTATATATTATTAAACATATCTACTAACTAACTAAATTATTGGTTCTCACATTGACGGTATGTATGTACATCTATCCTAAATAAAATTTCACCGAGCAGGTAACTTTGTTTTTGGAAATAAATAATTTTATAAAAAAAAAATGTCGTGGCATAAAATTCTGCCTTGGGAAAGATATTCTAACCAAACAGCCCATTTAAGTATGGGAGATAAATGTACATGTACTATAGATAAATAAAAGACCAGAATTCTGCAAACGCTGAAGTCTAATCTTATTGGTCACCATTTACCAAACGATAACAGTAAAAGCTTATGCAGAATTTGGGTCTGATGAAAACTATCAAGGATTCACATAAGACCTTTTGCAAACTGACATCCAAATACTTTCCTACCATACAAAACTTTCAGGCGCTCTTTAAGGCGAACTTTGATGCCAAGGAAAATGACCGGATTACCCACACGATCTGAATTGATATTATGGAAACTTCATTGTTAGTTTTAAGTTCAGTATCTTACAGTTTTTCGGACGTCCAAAAACTAAAACAGAAATTCTTCTTACTGTTTATATTAAGGCAATATTTTTCGGATATGCTCTACAAGTAATTGAAGGACATTGTTTGTAAATAGAAAAATCATTGTCAGGATTGGTGAGGTAAAGTCGGATGAATTCGGCATGGATATTGGCACCCCCCAAGGTAGCAGCCTGTGCCCGCTGTTATTCTTATTATTTATAAACGTTCTCCCAAATTATATATCGGTTGGAAAGGTGTTCTTATATGCAGATGATTATTGTATAGTAACATCTGATTATAATAAGGATAATCTTATTTGTAAAATCAAAACTGTTTTAAAGAAATTTAATACATGGTGTATAATTAATAAACTCATGGTTAATAACGAAAAAATGAATTTTTAAATGACATATATTATAATAATACGGTTGACTTGGGAGACTCAAGTGGAAAATTTTTGTTGTAGGCTCTAAAAGGCTTACTATATTATACTATATATACTATATACTATATTATACCCTGAGGGAGGTTTTAAATACTGAGACTCTTTTGAGCGCTTATTATGCATATGTTTACCCAATAATTTCCTATAACATAATTGCTTGGGGTCAGGCTGGAGACCTTCATCGGGTTTTTGTATTACAAAAACGTATTATAAGATTAATTTTTAACTTTCAGCGCAGGGCTTCTTGCAGTGATGCATTCATTGTTCATCATGTTCTTACCACACCTTCTATTTTTCTGTACAAATTATTAACATATATTTATTGTAACAAACATAAATTTTCAACTCATGCGGATAATCATAAATATGAAACTAGAAGTAAACATAATATAACCTACATTAAACTTAATCATTCTTTTCATTTCAAATCTCCACTTGTTGTTGGCTTTGATCGATTTAATCGGCTTCCCAGAGAGATTGCCCAGTCCAGTTTAGTAAGCATATTTAAAAATAAAGTAAAACGCCTTTTAGCGAATGGAGAATTCTACAGTATGGCGGAATTTGAAACTCACTTGTATGTTAACAACAATGTGTAATTTTCTTGTTGACGCGATATATATAAGATTATATTAAAATTTTATAATACTTTACTGACGTACATAAAAGAAATAAAATATTTTAATAAATTTAGAAATAAAGTAAAAGAATATTTATTCCCAAAACGTTTTACTCATTTATTGAGTATATTGTGTATTGTGACAGCCTTTAATTTGTTAAATTCTTGACGTCTGTATATACAAATCATTTATTTTGAGCATCAATAAATTATAATTATTATTATTATTATTGGCGAATTAAGGTTTTTACAATACGGCAAAATTTAAACCCTGTCTGAGCTGCGACAATTATATGTATACTAATGTATGTTATATGTGTATTTTTAAATTTTGTTTCTTATGTTGACTTTGCCAATCTATATGTTTTGTGTATCAAAAGAAATATATTTACCAAATAAAGCAACAGTCGGAAGCACATTTATGTTTATTGAAAATTTCTTTGTTTTCGTTACATAAACATATAGCAGCGCCATTACATTATAGCATTTTCACAAAAACAATAATTATTATGAATGAAATGAAATAGGCAATTCCAAATAAAAATATTTTTAAATTGTATTAGCCTTTCAAAAGTAAAATTCTTATAATAAGGGAATCCATGAGCCTCGTAATAATTTTTTCGTAATGATGGTTTCAGTCAACCTTTGTTAATGTTATAGTGCACATTACGCACTTTAATTTTTTAAGATTATTAATACTAGTATCAAGTTAAAACTGATAAAGACTGCCTGAACCCACAATAATTGTATACAAAACAATACGAAACATGTGTAGTGAACGCTACTAAAATATATCTACGTATAGTTTATAAAAAATTAACCTTAAAACTTATTATTTTGTCACGTCTTCACACATAACCTAATACTATTCAACACGAAGTAAAAATACAACAGTTTCGTATGGTTATGTTTATTTTTACTAAAATTTTTGTAAAAATATATACGTATTTAACAGCTTCTCAATTCTCTTAATTACCCTGTAGGTACATACTCTAAAATTTCAATATACATACATTTCTACATGCTTTGTAATTGATATATTTACCAAAAATTAAACACCTTTTTGCGAAAAATAACGTAACCCCTGTGTAACAACTAAAATACAATTGACAAGAATAGGAATTATTTCCTAATAAAATGAATCAAGCAAGCGCTACTAATCCCTAATCCAAAACGCTAACTATTCTGTCACCCTTTGTTAATCTATTAAAGAAGGCGCGGATCTTTTTTTTTTCGATGGAAATGGAGGGGTACAACATATATCACATCTTATGAATCTGAATGGATTTAGTTATTTGTGTGAGTTAAAATTATTTACTAAATAATAATTCATTATCACTATTAAGTGCCGAATAACATTGGTGTGTGATTCCCAAATATATACCGAAGTATGCTGCATGACTGCATAAACCAAGCGACTACCAAGAAACTTGTTCAGTTAAACAAGCCGATTAATATTACTAATTCTGCTAAATGTAAAAGATGCATGCAATTGAATAATGATGAACAAATAGATATTAAACGTTCATACCACTAAAAAACAGAGCGTTTATAATTTCCAATTCATCAAACTTTCTTTCACGCACTTATTCATCTTGATAAAACGTATGCAAAATGTCTACCTCCGCTACCATACAACAATGTGCCACAACGGTAAACAGCAAACACGGAAATGATAAACAATGCGCATGTGGAGATGCATTAGTTAATATTTGGTCACAAAAAACGTACCAATAGAAAGGTAGAGAAATGTGATGTCATCAGCCTTTTTACCCCCGTAGTGATTTACCACATAGTTGCGTATGTCATTATTACAAGTTGTAAGACAAATTTTTAGAATTTGTCAATGGAACAGTAACAACATTTTGTAAGTAATTTATTAGCAGCTTTGCCTTTATTTTAGTCAAATTGTGTCTATAATGTAGTGCATTATGCATTACAAATTTGACAGTTTTTTTTTGCTACAGCAGTGCGAATAAGAAGATTATAAATGTAATAAGGGTAACTACAAAAAGTTATTTGCAAAATTGTAATAAGCATACATACTTATTTTTTTCCGTGCATTATTAGATGATTTCATAAATCAGACAAAAACATAAATTCATTTGAGCATGCGTGTAATGAATCGCCGCGAAAAAGGGAACGTTATTACTTCCTTCCATTGTCATTTAAATAACGCACGCATACGTGCACACGGCACACACAATTCGCGCTCTCGAAATTATTTACCCATAAGTTATACCAATTCCGCCTATTCACAGAGACTGCCAGTCTCGCGTCCGCATCGCCTTCCTCGGTCGCGACATGCAAACGTAATGTATTCATGAATTTTCGTGGGATTCAATTTATTTACAGGCGTGTTGCGTGATTATTTTACATAAAATCGAGAAAACGATTTTCCAATATATATCGTACGTGCAACGGGCGACGCGGGCCACCGCCGCTAGGTAGCGCAGGTGGTGCCGGCGGCGGGCACCTCAGTCACGAGGACGGGGCACGCATAATGAAACGCCGCACAAATTTTAATCACGTTCGAACGAACGACGACGGCCGACCGAAAGGGCGGATTAACGGGCGCCTCCAGTAACGTAATCAGCGAAAGTTTGTCGTTTCGCCATGTCGAAAGCGAAGATCGCGAAGTAGCGAAGTAAAAAAAAAATCTCTACGACAAAAAAAAATTCTCGCGCACAGTCGGAATAAACTTTTGCGGGTTGAATATTTATAAATACCGCGGCCTTGGTGCAATACGGTACCGGGCTGAGCTGCATTCGATATTCTCAGGGCGGGTCGCTCTGAAAAGCAATTAATTCTTCTGAATATCGCTCTCATGCATCGGAGGTAAAAATATATTTATTAAATACTATTCATAGCACGTTTAAACAAAAATGCTTACGCACATGCTAAATTCAATTAGCACAAAACTGATATTTACTTATTTATTTACTGCCAAACAGTACAAAGGAAAAAGTAACAAAGTATAAATATTTTATACTTTTTATATATGAGAAATGTGTAATAATAATTTACATATTTTAAACATTATATTCAACACTATAGATAAATTCAGACACTAAAGGAGTATAAATACACTGTTGAAAATATTACGTGTTGGCTAATTTTGCCCTAGTCAGAATACTTTAGTGTTGATTTTTCCAGAAACTTTGCGCAGACGAGTTGACTACGCGTAGTTTAATAGAACAGAAATGGACTAGAATTCGTTGTGAGATTCTTTGTTCAGATATGAGGATTGACTATTTTTCTAAGACATCCAGAAAGCGTCAACCGAATCAGATTTTTTTCCCTCGGATAGAATATGAAAACCACCACCTATTCTAATACAGTAGTGCATTATACGCACCACCTGCATTGCACGTGTATCTGTTTTCGTGTTTGATTCTCCGTATTAACATATCCAAACAAACCACCAAAGTGACTGACTTGCAAAGTGTGAACCTCGTGTTATTAAACGTAAATTCCCAGTGGGCATAAAAAATTTCAACATCTTAAAGATGTATTGGGGACATCTATTTACGCAATTAGTTTAAACTTGAATCAAATAGCATAAACATTCACTTATTATTTAATAATGGTTCTCACAAAATCATTTTAAAATTGGTACGTTTAGTTTGAACCAAAACTTGTGAATGAGTGGTTTTGCATATTTATAATAAAGAAAACGTCTTGAGAGAATATTATAGCACTAAGAAATAGGAGTTGCATATTAAAAAGACGTTGTGTTTAGAAAATGGTGTTAAAACATCCAATAGATCGCATTCATTTAGTTAAACAGCTAGTAAATTTGTCTAGTCTAGATCAAATAAAATATGACTAGAAGTATTTTATAATTCCACGTATCAGTTGGACAAAATAACCCCTTAGCAATAGACAATACTTGACTATCTTTGCTCGTCAAATTTAAACTTCTATAATTCTCGACAAAATAACACGAAAAAAGTGTGGACCTCTCCTGACTATTAAATTAGTCAAAAAAGTGTTAAAATTTTCAACAGTGTATTCATTTATAAATACATACTGCTCCACTAACTATCGACATATCATTGCGTAACCTATCTAATTCTATATCTAAAAACCATTTGATCGACTCATTATCTCTAATATCTGTTTCGCGTCACAGCCAATTTAACTTCTTAGCTAATGCTCTAACTTCTGTACACGACTGCCACTCATCAGTGAGAGGATATTCAATTAAAACATGCACCGCTGTATCTACCCCACTACATTTACAATACGAATCATTAACCCTTCCTAATTGTCGCACCATCTCCCCAGACTCTCATTACCGACTGTACCTACATGAGACCTAGTCCAAATAAGTTTTGCATCCTCCCCCCTCCCCTCGCGAAACATATTCGAAGTATCTAATAACAAATACTCTGATTTTTTAAATTCTGTAACGCCTCTAATACAGACAAACTATCACGTCTCGCATAAATTGCTACTTTCTCCTAGTATAACGTACTGCCTGATTTATTGCAACTAATTCTGCCTGAAATCTATTGTAATGATCCCCTAATTTAAACTTTTGATTATATATTTCAATACTCCTATTATAAACAACCAAAGCCGCCCCTGTACCACCTTTACGCTTCGACGCATCCGTAAAAATTTCTAAACCCTCTCTAAAAGTGTCTATAAATTTGTGGTAAGTTATACTTTTTTTAATTCCGAGGGATAAATTTGGCTCCCTATATCTACTCGCCTTTCTAAATATTTTATACAGAAGATTGTTCATATTTATTACATACTAATAAATAAGTTTAAAACATTCATTTATAGATACATACTACCCTACTAACTATCGAAACATCATGCTGCAATATATCTAATTCTTTTGTAACATTTGTAAAAAATTCTCACTATTCGACCGACTCATTATTATTCTCTATCTGTTTTGCTCCGCGGCCAATTTAACCCCTTAGCTAATGCTCTAATATCTGTACACGACCGGCACTCATCAGTGAGTGAACATCTAATTGAAATATGCACCGATGTATCTAGCCTACCACATTCACAATACGAATCATTAACCCTTCCGATTCTACATAAATATAATTTAAAATTACCCTGAGCTGTTATTAATGCCACCGCCTGATACAGTAAACTAACCGTTATTTCCCTTAAACGACCAATAAATTTCCTAGTCCACCTCCCATTTAAAGTAATATCGTATCTACCTATCCTGCCAATCATTATCAAGTTTATCCCTAAATGCTTTTTTAACTGCGCTAGCCAAAATTAACCCTCCCCAAAAGTGTTATTAAATTTGTTATAAGTAATACTTTTGAATTCCGAAGGATGCATTCGGCCGCTTCTATCAACTCATCTTTCTAAATATTTTATACAAAAAGTTGTTCGTTCATATTTATTGCATACTAATGTATAAAATGACCTTGCATATTATTGTTAATCCGTCAAATATATATCATCCCGGACCCAAATTCTACCTGGATATTATTAACACATGACATGAGTCATACCTGAACTATAAAAAAATGGTGACAATAATTAGTTCAGATGTAGTTCTCGAAGAGAGTGGACGTGTTTTAGTTTTGTACTACGTTATATTTTGATATTGTGCGATTCAAAATTACGTTGTTGATGGTGAATACGAGTGGGTGAAAAGCCCGTTTAGTTAGTATATATAAAATTGAATAAGTCTACGAATTAAAGTAAGTAATGTTATAAACTTTAGCTTATTAATAACATTGTATTACTGGTTTCTAAATATCTATAAGCTTTTCCCACGTAATTAGATTGGCAGTCCTTACAAGTAAGCATATGTACACCTTTTTTTTAATGTCCTCAGTTTTATCTTTGTTATTAATTATGATATTTGGTTACCAATCTATACAAGCAGTTATAGAAGGAAGCATATATATTTTTGATTGTAAGAGTGATTAGCGTGTTCATTAGTAACTATACCACTGCACATAAAATCCGATTTAGTTGAATCAAGCAAAATTTGTTCAACGCAATTAAATTATTTCTTTCTATATCGGCAAACAAAGTTTTAGTTCATTGAAACTAGTAATTTTGTTGTCCATATTTTCTAGTTCCAACTAAATGTTTTGTTAAATTAGCTATATAATTATTTTTTGCAAGCATATGACAAATAGTTACGTTAAAGAAATTTGTTCTACTATTAAAGTAAACAAAATATTTGCTTCTTAATGTTAGCAGTTATTGTAACAATTTCTTTTCTTTAAAGCCACCAAATAATTTTCTTCATACTGAATATCTAAACTCTAGGGACACCAAAAAATATATTTGTAATGACAAAATCATTTGTTGTTTTAAATAATGCGCATATTTGAAGTTTTGAATGAATTTAATAAAGGTTACTATATAATATATGATTTAACAAATTATTTAATCGATAAAAAATAATGATTTAGTTAAAACAATTATATAATTCGATGAAACTATCAAAAGGTTCGTATACCATAAATAAATATGCAGTACTAATAATCATATATTTACTTGCGTATATAAACAAAACTTAGTATTGTCCAAAGAAATGATTCCTTGAATGGATTAAGTTTATTTGGCTATAATTAGTCAATTTACGAGCGATTAGTAATATGTAGCGAGAATTCAAATGATCCATATCTTGTTTGATACATTTTCTGGAAACTTGATATATAAACGGAAAATAACAAAATGCTGATGAAGAATAGCATAGCGGACGCTTGAAAAGAAATGTATAAGAAAAGCTAATAACAAGAAAATAATAACAAAAATGCTTTCTCGTCATTTAACTGTGTAGCAACTTCGAGTGATTTTACTATGCACAGTTGATTTGCATTATGCAGCATCGAATATTTCATAAAGAAATATTAAATAAACCGTAGACAGCAAAGTATTTTCTAAATAGTGAACTCTTTTTCTTTAATATTCTTGTTATTAATTTTCTCTACATTACTTTTTAATTGACTTCTACGGCTATTGAGCTCGAGGTTTGAGTTTGAACCTCTTGTTTTACATTTACAAGTTTCCACAAAATGTATCATGCAACAAAATATGAACACTTGAATTGTCGCTTTATTAGCTAAATGGATTTGTAAATTGAATAATTACAACCAAATAATTAAATGCATTCAAATAATCATTTTCTTTTGACGATACTAAAGGTTTTGTTTACACAAGTAAATATTTTTAACACTTAATCGTGAATCCAACCTTGATATTCCACGTCATTTCAATCGTATTCATTTGAACTGCTATACCGGCGACCTATCAGCAACGATCCTTAGCAGATAGGCTTAGATCCTTAAAAAGCTTAAATTACATGTGAAGGAATCTTTTCTAATAATAAATAGATAGCTCTGGCTATTATTATTATTAAATTGAAAAACGTCTTGTTCTAAGCAAATCTTAAGTAACTGCAAGTTCATCCATTTCTACAAATGGTTGTCAACCACAAGTTGAACCACTTCTTGTAAAGAGGTTGAACACATCCAAAGATAACAGTTATGTCATTATCTCCTATATTCAGATCTTGAAGCTTTTTGGTTAAGATGTAGGCGCTCTTTTGAAACTATTGTAGAATATGTCTTTTAAATGAGTATTTAGAAAAACTTTGTAATTACCTCAGAGCGTTTGTGAAACGGGTTTTTAATGTTCCAATTGTACCTACTTGTATATATTACCACTGTCAATTTTTATCCTGCTACATCATTCAACAGCTTTGTTGTCCTATATTCAATTACGGTTTAATCATTAACTGAAAAGTATTACGTGTACCATAAAATTTAATCATAAATGAATTGGCGTTATGATTAAATTTTATGGAAGCAATAAAATTGAATTAATTAAGTCTTTAGTTCTGCAATTACATATGATACTGCTACAATAAGTTTACTGCCTGTATGTGATTAAATCTAACGGTTCCTTCACATCTTTGATTATCAGCTTCGTTTCAAACGGTTTCCAAAGTCTCGTCCTGTTTCGCAGCCTTATCGACTAAACAAGCCGTTCTGCGGTACCCCATTTCGAACATTAACTTAAATAATCTCCTTGGCAATAAAACACAGCTCCCACCCAACATGACCCTTAAGCAGACGAATGAATAAATCTCGATTTGAACGGAGAGAAAGCGTACTTACTGGAGAAACCAATGACAGCTTAAATCGCCCCTATCTCTGTATAATAATAATAGTGGTATTTCTAATCGGATTTATGTTCGATGGGCACGATTCGTTTCCCATTGCCGTGTATGACATCAGACACTCCTTTACAGTTCGTCGTGTTTTCCTTTTGCAGAAAACGGGCTCCTTAGTTATGAGAATCCCAAACTATCACCTTGACCCGGCACGTTTGGACGACGCTCTCAACTCGAACACGGACGAAATATACGAGGAGTTGTACCAGGAGTTGGACGACATCTGCAATTTGGGCGTGAAAGGCCAGTTATCCAGCAGCGCCGGCAGGAAAACCTACGCGTCGTTGGATATCGGCACGATGGGCGTCGATATAAACACAGGACCGGTTACTCACATAGACTCGTCGAACTATACTGACAACAGAAGGTAGGTGTTAGTTTATTACGCTAGAAATAGGATTGGTAAAAATAATGTTTCACACTGACTCATAATTCACTCAATCATTGCCTAAAAAGGACGACCGAACTATCGAAGCAATATTGAGGAGTTTATTTAAAACAGGATAAGTCCACATTTGATGAAAATTTAATGTTTCTTGCCTTATAAAAGCTACACCGACGAGAAGGATTAATTTTGCACTGACATTAAACGAACAGTCTTAATAGGACTACATAATATTCGAATTCCTTACTGCAATTTTACTTTAGCAATTAAAAATAAAATAATACAGAGATTTATTATTTATTTATTTATTTATTCCATATCGACTCTATGTGAAATGAATATTATGGATACGTAGTTAATGTAGAAAGAGTCCCTTTTTCCTCACTCATTTTAAATATTTATTAAAAAAAAAAAAAAACTAGGCAGAGACCGGTTTCGTGATAAAATTATCTTAAATCTTCAGGCTATCTAAAAGGCATAATCCATGATAATAATTAGTAATCATAGCAAATTTACACACATGCCAGTAGCGTACATGTGCAATATTACATTTAACTGAAATTATAAGAAAAAAATATATAAAACGTGTACAAACACTTACCGCATTGCGCATCATCAGTGAATTATATACGAGACGACTGCATACTACTTTGAAATTCTAGGTTCTTTTCATTCGTACGGTTAATTGCCGATCGAAAACCCCATAACCAATAACACTATGTATGTGGCTTGTCTAATAATTAGAATTCAAAAGACAGGCGACTAACATGTCTAAAATATAAAGAGCAAGAGGAAAGCGTTAACAAGTAAGAAGCTATTAATTTTAAAGATAATACTTTGTTATATGATTTATGGGCTGTTTATTATTACTAGCAATGAGTTAGGGGAGAAAAAAATAGAGACATTAAATCTATCTATCTATCTAAATTTCATTGTATACGAGGGAAGGCCAAAAATACTAAAACTACGCTAAAGAGTAATAAATTATGTCAGTATCTTCAGTTTTTTGGGTTTTTATTAATTGTTTCAAATTCAACGCTATATCCAAATATATAGTTTTCGCTTAATTTTAGCAAAAACTAAGATTTATTTCGTTATTTCGGAATTACCTTGTATACAAAATTGATTTAGATCATACTGCAGTCATGTAATTTGGGAGAGAAAGTGTTGCATACTATGTCAAATTAGTTAGTTTACAATTTTTTATAGCCTTTGAAAAGGAAAATTTTAAAATGGGAATTATTTTTGCTGCACAAATTATTTTATTTTGAAGTAAAACAAAATAATTACAACATGGACTGCATTTCCAATTATTTTTGCCCCAAAATTACGAGAAACTGTGTTAAAGTCTTAGCGTACTTTCATATTTTTGACCATGCTTTATATACAGTTAGATTATCGACAGATTTGTTGAGTGGTAGTTTAGTTTAAAGACATGAGGGTTAATTTGCAAAAAAAAAATTCACTAAATTCAAAGATAAAAAAGTTCCCATATATTGCGCACTTTCTGCCGGTCACTGTATATATTCAATAATTTGAATTATTGAATTAATTAAGTTAAAAAGAAATTATTATTATTATTATTATTATAAATTACTTGAATAAATAGTAAAATATAATCCAAATAATTAAAATTTATAAACGTAAAACCTCAATTAATAATAGACACACAGTATTTAATCAAACTTCATAACTTAATTCTATAACTGATAGATAGACAACTGCATAAGAGTTTTATGTGACATTTTACTATAAAGTTGACATTTTCGCAGAAAATTGATTTATACTAGGGCTGTCGAACCCGTCTTTTTCAGGAGTCGGGTATCCGTTTAGTGCACTACCCGGTTTCGGGTTACCCGAGTATTGAGCTTTACCTGAAATCAGGTATTACCCGAGATAGAGCCTTTCCCGAAACCGGGTATTACCCGAACTCGAGTTTTACCCGATGTTAAGGTTTGTCCGAAACTGGGTATTACCCGACATTGTACTTGACTCGAAACCGGATATTACCCGAAATCGAGCTTTACCCGAAACCAGGTAGTCCGTAGCCAAAAATTTCGGATAATCGTGTACCCGAGCAACTCGAGCAACAGCCCAAATTTATACGATCCAACGAACTATATTCAACACTGGAATGCGCATTCGGGTTCACGCAGTGACCGACTGGAAAACAGTCTAACTTCCGCTTTCTTTAAATGTAGTCAAATTGAGGAATAGACTACGCATTCATATTGTGCACTATCAAAACGAATAAATGGAATTTTTTTGACATATCAGAGTTTTGATTTAGAATCGTCGTACTTTGCCGTTAGAAATCGAGTGTGCTGTCCACTAGATCAGGCGATCCGTCTGTTTGTAACCTATTACAATATACTGATGTTACATGAGTGGAGCCACGGAAGTAAAAATAGAGTTTATGCGAAATTCTTTCAGTTTATTAGAGCCAAATATTTATTTACGAATTTACACGATTAAACGTGTTTTTTTTTTCGCTGTTCAAAAAAATATCGCTTTCATTTTTTTTTGATCCATCAGAGGCCTCATTCATTCATTCATTCATTCAAGTTAGGGCACTTGATGTCCGGGCGCTTGAGCTTGGTGCTCATTGTACCATCCCTATATGATTTCTTATTTTCCACTCGAGCAGCGTGTGTGCTCTATTAAAGCCAGTACCTTGCCCAGTGGAAACTTGAGGACTCCAATAGATCTCTCCCGAAATATTTCTGCCTGAGTACCTTTAGTTCCTCACATGTGCAGATTACATATAAACTTGTTTCCTCCTGTAGTTCGATCTTCTACACACGGTTCGCTTACACGAACTGTGTTGTCTAGATGCTTTTCAGAGGCAGTGTCCAGTTACCAACCCAGTAATGGTTTTAACTTCTTTCTTACTGCGTTTGAGTAGGTTATCAGAGAAACTACCATCCCATCCCTATCAGCGTTTTGGTATGGAGTTGACCTTCAGTCGACCTCCATTTCTTTGTACTTTCTTTATCTAACCAGATCCAGATCTCCCTTCTTGGGGAATCTTTAGTAATGCCACATACGGGCTCTGGACCCATGAAGTGTCTCTTAGAGCCCTCCTTGGCTAGTTCATCGGCTATTACGTTGCCCTTTATATCCTCATGTTCCGGCACCCAAATCAGAGACACCGTGTTGTCTCGTGCCAGTGCATTGAGGGATTGTTTGCAGTCCCTAACTAGTTTTGACCTAGTTACAGGGTTCATCAGAGGCCTATTCACAAAAATCCGCACACCAATTTTTTTACAGCTCAATCGGCGATACGCTCATCTCGCCGTCCACTTGTAAGTTTACTTATTCAGATTGTAACAAGTTTTCACATGCAATAAACACAATTATCAAATTAGTATCGAGTTTTTATTTATAAATATAATATTTTATAATAAAAATATTCGATAGTTATATGCAATCGATTTTTTGTCCTCCTCTCTAACAACATTTCTGGCTACGCCCATGAGGATGTCTATTTCGCAGCAGCTGTATTTGTTCTGACTGTCTCAATATAGAAAAATATATCCATCACACTTTTATTCAAAAAAATATTCTTAACAAAACTGCTCATGCAACATTAACGGTTATTACATTTTGTTTAATTTTCTATCAACTGGTTGAAATAATCTATGAGTAAACACATTTCATCTATAGCAATCGAAAAAATAATCATAATACTCATACATTGCAATCAAAAGAACTATATTTAGTGAAGAAATTTAACATTTTCCCTCCATTTGTTTATTTTCCATATCGTGTTTGTATTATCTCTTTCATACGCGTCATCAAATACCTATTAACTCCGGCGTTCCCCTCTATTTGCGCGGGAATTTTTATTTGCTTCGAAAATAAAAATCCTCGAAACGAAAGATTGTACGCGCGCAACCATGCTAATATCTGGAGCGACTGGCAATAAATCATCGAACACGTTCTCTTGTTCGGTTCGAATAAGCGGGCACATGCACTCGGCGCACGTACCTACGGACGCTATTGAAAAGTTTAGAGCCGAAACTATTAATGGTACAATGGCATATTCCCGATGTGCTCGACAAGTTTTCGCTAGTGTACACATTTCTCTTCTGATACATTATTAAAATTCAACGTTCGCGCTGAAATGTCGCGCTACATTTTAGGTTGAATAACCCCGTGCTCGACACAATGGTGTCATACGTTTTCGACGTTGGTTGGCCGAATAACAGCGCCACCGCGCTGCACCTGTACCGTCTACACATGTTGTAAGTTCGCAGTTACACAGGTCAGGTTGAAATTATTTCGCCCCCCCGCTTTCGGCGTTACAACTGGCGCATGGCGGTAATTGAGAAGAAAATGTATAGGTAAAACAATAAGGCCGGAGGAGATCCGCCCCTGATATGTGACGTCGGCGAGATCTCGACATCCTTAACGGCGTCGTAGAGTATTACCGTTGCAATTTGCGTGTATCACCCGACCGCCGGAAGGACGCGTTAATGTTTGCGAAATCTTTAATGTGGAACGCGCGTTGTCGCGCGAGAATTTCCAGCTATTCCGAGGACGAAACGGCACTCCGCAAAATGGGAACATTTGAATGCCGGCGGCACTGGGAAATTCACTAAATTTTACGCGTTCTCTGTGCTTAACGCAATACATGCGTCAAGATCTATTGTGTGTGCGTATACGTTGCCAACCTGTTACAACAGTTTACATAATCGTCGACAAAGTAAAAAAAAACAGTAGGAGATTCTTTTTAGATTTAGAATATTTAAAGTTCAAACTCATTTATACGTAATTTCACTACCGCTGCTATTAGAAATGAGAAAAAGGCATATTTTCATTATCTCTCTGCTCTCAAGGATGACGCCCTTTGCATGAGTTTAAACAATTAAATATTTCGCGAAGAAAACGTATAGAAATTCCATCTAATTTGCTTGATCCTGATAAGATTAATAGAGCTTTTGTGGAAAATCTCCTAGCACTTACGAGCGATTGCTCACAAAATTATAAATAGTTACAAAAGTGTACATGTTTACAAATATAGCTCCAATATTTAACTTCATTACTGTAGACACACATACCGTTATCAAGTATGTCTCAGCTATTAGGAGTAACTCAGCCGGTGATGATGGTATTACTAGTTTATGCTCAAATTGATACTACCGCATACCCTTTCATACATAACTCATATCTTTAACTGTTGTATTGAATCTAATCATAAATTAATAGATGCCATTAAAAGCGTATACAAAACGAGTGTCGTGAGTTGTGAGAACAGGAAACATAGAAACTAGTGAGTCTGCCACAGTACAGCGACTAATGCAAGGGCAGCGGCTAGCCCACTTATTCTATTGATGATGGGTATGATGTTGTTAAGGAAACAGACCAAAGGTATCAAAGCTCACACGTGGCGATACCGGATTACTAATGCGTAGGATACAGAATGTGTGTTTGCGCGACGATATTGGCAGTTTTGTTAGAAAATGAAAGGAGCTGCAGACCAATCTATGATATGGAATAATGCACTGATAAAAGAGGAATATAAAATAAACGAAAGAAAAACAAAAACAATGGTGATATCGAATAAAAACAATTGTATACAAATATCCAAATAAATGGAAAAAGAATAGAGCAGGTGATGAGTTTAATACCTAGGAAAGTTTTGGAATCCGAGGCAGAGCAAAATATAGAATTAAATGAAAGATTGAAGAACACAGCTAAAATAACGGCTCACTGAATAAAAGTTTTATAAGCAAAAAGGAAATAACAAGGCAAACAAAAATTAAAATTTTTAAAGCAGTATATAGACCTGTACTCACATTTGGCGCGGAAACATGGGTATTGACAAAGAAACAAAAAAGTAAAGTCCAAGCAATGGAAATGAAATTCTTAAGAAGAGTAAAGGGAGTAACGCGCAGGATAAAAATCCAGAAATAAGGATATTAGAGAGGAGCTAGGTGTAGAATCAGTGCTAAGTTTAATTGAACAAAAACAGTTGCGATGGTTTGGACACTTAAGTAGAATGGGTGAAGACAGACAAGTAAAAACAGTATGGGAAGCAAGAATTTGACCGAACGAAGATGAGGGAAACCAAGAACAACATGGCGCAGAGCAATTGAGAAAATTTTAGAGCAAAAAGGATATGACATACCAGCAGCAAGCAAAGTAGCACAGAACAAGAAAGAATGGCGTACTTTAGTTTATAGTGTGTAGTATTATATTTGATTTCATCAGTATGTATTTAATTTAATTTACCTAACACAATTTATGGTAAGGTATTCTCGTGATTATTATTATATTGAATTTAACAACCTTTCCTGATGTATGAAACATCAATAGTTATACCTGTACCTAAGAAGCAAAACGCTGAGTTAACTGATTTACGCCCAATCTGTTTACTATCGATTCTTTGCAAGGCTCTAGAAAAGATCCTACCATGATCAAATTAATACTCATCTAAAGGAGTTCAGTCTATTACATCCTGTCAGTCTGGCTTTAGACCGCAGCATAGCTGCGCTTACAACTTTACTCAAAGTAACCGATGACATTATTGAGTGCGAGGAGATAAATTCACAATTGGACGGTTCTAGTTTTGTTAGATTATAGTAAGGCCTTTAATACGTTGATCTTAACGTCTTAATAGCAATTCTACATCATATCGGGTTTACTGAGCGATCCATTCAGCTGCTACAGGCTTACCTTTTTGATCGCACGCAATGCGTTCGCCTTTACATCATATACTTCTGGGGGCAAGCACTTACTCTACTGTCTTGACCTTGAACCGAGGTATACCCCAAGGTTCTATCTTGGGACCCTTACTTTTTTCGCTGTATACTAGTCAATTACACAAATGTATTCACTTTTTCAATATTCAAATGTATGCGGATGATACGCATATTTATCGCAGCTTTGGAGTTGATGATATCCAGACAATATAAATCTCATTAACTGTGATCTGGAACGGGTTTATATTTTTTCTAAAAATCATTCTTTAAAATTAATCCTTAAAATCCGTAGCAATTTTGTTTGGTAGACAGAAGATGTGAAAGGTGTAGAGATCTATTAACTTAGTACTAAATAATATCTCCATTCTCTTATCTCTGGATCAAAAAATTAGTTTGTTGATTGATAACTCTTTAGATTAAAGTCACATTCTCAAAATTAATTATACTGCATATTGCAACTTGAAGGCGCTATATCCTTATAAGGCAGTTCTTAGCGAGAAGACAAAAATCACATTATGTCTCGTTTTATCTGTTTTTAACTATGGGTGTTGTTTGTTTATGGTCCTGTTTTGATGCACGCGACCGAGATAGGAATACAAAAAGTTCAAACAGTTGCTTAAGATACATTTATAGGATCAGAAAGTATGATAAAATTACATATAAACTTCCAGTGACTGGATGGTTGAACATGGCAAATCGTAGGCTGGTGTTCAATCATTGAAACTTGTATCATAAAATAATTTGTCTTTAAAACTCCAGCATACCTATATGTTAAGATCCGATT
Source organism: Protaetia brevitarsis (assembly GCA_004143645.1). NCBI lineage: Eukaryota > Metazoa > Arthropoda > Insecta > Coleoptera > Scarabaeidae > Protaetia > Protaetia brevitarsis. The sequence continues at coordinate 26,290 of RXPK01003823.1, forward strand.
TCGCACGGATGTTCATAATATCAACGTTTTATGAGAGATCATTCTCATATAATATATATTCACTGTATAATTCTTTACCCACAGAGCTTAAGGCCTTAAGTGTGCCTATGTTTGCAACGAATATTAATAAATATGTGTTCGGGCGACAGTAGCAGGGCTAATCGATTCCATTATCTATTATATATTGTGATCCCTTCGGCTATGTTCATTATTATTCTCTGTAGGATATGACAGAATTAGGTTTAAGTTAGTATGTTAGGCATAAATTTCTACTGTGCTTGTTCTGAATGTATGTAAGGATATGGTGTTGAAAAACAGGGGGTAATATTGTTACCCAACTGAACCACTCCTTCTGATTTCTTGTACCTTCCGATTATTGTAATTAGTTGCGTTATATTGTCACTCTTTTTTTTTTCTACATCTTTCATGTTGGGCAAGAAATAAAGGCATTTATTATTATTATTATTATACGTTGCGGAAAGAAAAGCATAGGAAGAAGCCAAAATAAATTCCTTAACCTGGTTAATAATAAGTTATTGGAAAGAAAACTTAGGCGTCTATCGATTTTAATTTCATCACGTTATACTACACGATTTTTCATCTTGTTACTTCATTTATTTTTAAATTTTAGCGTCATCGATAGCTTTTTCTTTTAATGACAAGCTAGAGTATAAAATTTTCAGTAGTTTTCAAACTTTTTTCGGTTCAAAAATCTTTAAATTTGCAGTTTGAATCTTAAACTATATACGTGCCAAAGAAATTGCAACACCTCGAAGGAGGTCAGTTACCTGGAAATTAGTGTCTCAAAATCTCCATAGTAGTCCGAGCTGTGTGAGAGATTACTCCGTCCTGTTGAACAACAATGATCTAAACGCAATGCAGGTAACTTGCGGCAAAAAAAAACTCGTTTAGCATCTGCCTGTAACGCTCACCATTTACTCTTACGGTAGTGCCTTCGACGTCTTCAAAAACATCCACTTTCACTGCAAATGCCGCACCAAACAGTCACTTTGAGGAGATGCAATGGCTCTTCTTGCACTTCATGTGGATTCTCTGTGCCCTAGAAACGCAAATTTTGCTTGTTAACATATCCACTTAAGTGGAAATAGGCTTCGTGACTCATTCTGATTTTTGATACAAAATCATCCTCTTCTTGCACCAAGTTCAACAGAATATGGCAGTAAGTTAATCTTGCCCTACGGTCAACAGGCAGCAATTCGTGAACAGTTTGCACTTTGTAGGGGAACATTCTCAAATCTTTCACCAAAATTCGCTGCAACGAACGTCTGCTGATGCCTAATTGTGTACATTGTTTTCTCATTGATGTTTGTGGATTCTCTCTGACGTCGTCGGCAACAGCAACGATGTTCTCATTCGAAGCACTACGAGGCCGGCCACTTCTTGCCACATCTCTAGTAGACCGAGTTTGCACGAGACGCTCGGCCAAACGCTAATTGTTCGAGCACATAGAACACGATGACCACAAAAACAACGGCGAAATTCAAGCTGCGTTAAAACAACAGACTTAAAATTTGGCAATAACAATAATTCCACGTTCTTGAAGTGTGTATGGCTCCATGGCTTGTTTTCTCTATATATCTACATCAGGAATGTCAAAGCACAGTGACATTTGACGCCATCTGCAAAAAAATGGCGGCTAATTCAAATTATGACATTACTTTTGCGCCACCTTGTACTAATGATGATTGGGTTTAGTGACTGCGGTAGAACGCATGGCGAAATATGCGATTTATTTAATAAATTGCATCAAGATCGGCATCTAATAACACGATCTATTGTTGGTAAAACTTTGAGAAGGTTTAACTTAACCGGCAATTTACCGAAAAGTGAGCGACAATGAAGCTATTGCTCAAGATATTACTATAGCTTTAGAGATTTCCACAGACTTCTACTGCATCCCTCTCTTTGAATGTAACCAGAATATTCAAGCGCGAAAAATATTATGCATATAAATCACAATTAATGCAAGAATTATTGGACGGGGATTCTGGCCGTAGAAAAGAATTTTGCGACAGAAGGAGATAGTTTTGCAATAATTAGTGCATAAATTAGCAGTAATAACTTTAATTATATACAACAATTATTTACAAATGAAGAAGGTTATTATATAATGCTGTTGCCCTCCCTATGTGCCTTTAAACGGATCGATCTATTGATCTATGATCTATTCAGTAATCCACATCTTAGGAGGATTTTGTGGAATTCGGTAATGGAAGTGGAAGTTACCAATTGGCAATTGGTTATGCAATTATGAAATCATGAAAAAACGCTATTGTATATTGATTGGATCATCGTTTAGCATTATTTATTGCAGTAATAAATCCTAGCCTCTATTCAAATTTTGGGTCTTGATGCTTGTAGCAACTGATCTTTAAAAGAACCATATTCGTGAAATATAGTGTCTCTGTGCTCACTTGTTCTACCATATTTCCAAATAAAATATACATGACATTTATTTGAAGAAAAATTATCGTAAAGAGACTGCCTCACTACGTATTTAACCTATAAGTATTTTTGAAAATCAAAATAAATACCTGCTGCATTGCTTCAATCCAAATCAACAAAGACATGTACCCATTGTGCATGGCAACAAAACAATCAACACGATTTTGTGCGGACAGCCAAATTCAAATTAGCTTCAATACTGAAGTGAAAATGATAAAGGGAGCAATTTAAAAAAAAATGGGGAGGTTTCTTAGAAAGGATGATTTACTAGCGATACTTAGCAAGAAATATATCTGTCAACATTTTACAAACCTTTATCGATGACACCTTACTAGCTCTTATATCCCTCATAATTAAAAAAGATATCGTTAGTAACATTAAATCTGGTATAGTGCCAATATAATTTATATAATATAGGAATATAGGTAACACATACGATATATGATATAGTCACATAATCTTTTATTTTTTAAGGAAGATGCATTACAACAGTAAAACAATGCACTAAGAAATTCACTTCAAGAATTATGCTACAGCCTATAATTCCAAATATTTAAAATAGACTATTAAATTCTTGTAGTTTACCAGTATCTTCACAATCGTAAATGTATTTCGAAGAAATTAGCTTTTCTTGGTTGAGTAATGCAGGTACATTTTATTTTTAATTAATATGTTTACCAACCCCCTGTATAATTTCATATGAGCGTAACTATTCTGCCATTATCTTTCTTAAGCTTTTTGGTTTTTTCATCTAATTAACGAATCTTTACTTGACATTTCATTTGGGTCCCTTGGAATTTAGTGCATTCTAGTAGGTAGTCTGGACCTTTCGAATATTCATTTTTATTATATCTTTATTCTGCTATGTTATTTCTCGTCTCATACCTGGAAGTTGGTCACACGAAGTTGGTTCCTTGATGTACAACATGAATTACAAGAAAATTGACTCTCAAGCTAGCGCTATTAAACCATAGCTACATATATGTACATAGATGCAAAAATGAAAGTTGATCTTACAATTAATAAATTTTTTTTTTATAAATTAATATTATTTTGATTTAATTTGCGCAAAAAAGGAACTTTGTATAGACCTTATATGACGCCACACTTGCCACACACATACAACTTTTTAGCGCCACGGTGTGAGGTACTAATAAGAAAAGACCATCAATCCAGAAATATAATTAAGCCTCATCATCAGAGTAAGGTCAGCAACACCGACGCCAGCTCACTCAAGAAAATATGCAAGCATAATGGCCAGCGCAACAAGTGTGCACGTTCATTAAAAAGAAGTTCATTTCTCTAGCGAGCCATTGTTAAACAAAGTAGTGTAACGGATTCATAACACAAACCCAGAAGTATTTCAAGTAGTGTAATAAGAAATCCAACTGAAGATTATAAACAAACCTTAGACGTGTAGAGGAAGTATGCACTGCCAGTCATAAATCTAAGTGCCTATTTATCTTCTTGGTGGAACTGAAAATTAATAAAAAGATACTATAAAAGCATTAATTCAAACCCGGGGAGGAAGACGGGTCGATAATGTCTGAGTTTACAATATCTAAATAACAATTTAATGCAGTCATAGTGCTGCTTAAGCCTCCTAAAGCATCTTGTAAACCTTGTATCAAACACTTCGCTAATGTATCGGATAAGTATCTGCAATCCGGAGCGTTGTAGGAGGGTTAAGTGTGTAAAAGTGAGTTGTAAACATCATTATAATTTGACTTTTACTATTTTCCTATTCAAAATATGTGAAAGGGCGGCCATAATTTGATAACCGATAGGAATTTTTGTTTTAATTTAATTTTAAGTTCGTAAATTTGATTTAGTTTGATTTATTATTAGAAAATTTCAAAACTGGTGATATTTTCATTCAAATTATTGAGCTATTCCAAGTATTTCGACTACTGCCTAATAGAGAACTCTGCTGAGCTGAAATAGCGTTAATTTCTGAAATACTTTTGACATATTTAATCGATATAACTCCCCAATTTGGCAGGCAAACTGTGGATAATTTGATATAATAAGAATACAAAACTTACCTGTGAGCCTCTGGTTGTTATAAGTTAATTTCGCAGCTTCGGTTAATAAATAAGAATCGGTTAGAAATATATTTTTATTGTTAAACGGTTACATGACGGAAAAAAGGTGACATTCTAATTATTACTCAATAAAGTAGAAGTAACAGCTTGATATTATAATAAACAATCCGAAAGGAGGCCTTTGGGGTGTCAAAACCAAATAGGTTCGAAGCAGCTGTGAGGATTCATGACAAGTAACATGGTGAATTCGCGAATTCCTTAATGCCACCTTGCAGATAATGGTCACTACTCACTAACTTATGGAAAAATAAAATGGATGTCGCCTGAGATGATTAAATGGGATCTGAAATAAAAAGAAATACATATTAAATTAAGAATTAAAATGAATAGGCAGTGTATTTTATCTGAGGAAATTCAAAATTGAACAAGATTTTGGCGCAAATATTTGAGTAATAAAAATGAAACAGTTTTAATACCGAGCATGGTACCGTGCCGCAGCATTACTTTTTAGGTATATGTACACTTGCCGACTTATTTAATGTCGTCGTCTACAAGCGCAGTGACTATTCAAAACTACTCACCATTTGCACAGGTGCGCGTTCGGCTGGCGTCGGCTTTTCCAGGTAAATGATTTATTGGCATATACAGTTGTAAAACACTTGGCAATTATGCAAATCAGGTAGATCTAGGATTATTTAATATCCAAGGACACATTTAATGTTATGGTTTGAATTCAAATATCTGGTTTACGGTTTGAGAGCAAGTGGCTTTGAAAACTAAAGCTCTTATTTTATGTTTAAAAATAATCAAATGAATGTGTAGATAACCGATCGAGTTGTGTTAATTACTGGCTTATTTATATTAAATTTTATTTACTTTATTTGTATATAATTTATCTTTAAAATAGGAAATATATTAGAAAACAAGAGAGTAGCACTTCATAAGTTACCTTATTAGCTTTAGATTCAATAAATATTAATTTATATATTACAATATAATTATTGTAATTACCTATAGGTAAAAAACATGGTAAAATTCCTGTTCGTAGGAAAAATCACAAATGTCCTGCAGATCATTCATTTTGTTAAATGATGCCATTTACAGGGCAATTGTTTTAAACGAGAATTTTAATAAACTATATAAATTATTACCACATTACTAAAAATAAAGCTTTTCTTTGAAATTTCAATAGCCAACTTATAAATTCATTAATACATTATATGCATTTCGATCTGCGGCAAATATAAAACTCAGCCATCATCCTTTAGAATTGTTCTTTTATTAATTTATGTGTATATTGTTTTGTTTATATATTTTATAAAATGTGTTTTTCTTTAATTTTTTAGAGTTTATGTTTATTTCTTATTTTTGCAGAATATGTTATTTTAATGGTTAGGTTTTACATTATCATTTTTTGTTTGTATATTTAATGACAGTTACGTAATTAGATTTTTATTTTTAGATTTTTTTTTTGTTAATATTTCAGAGTTTGACTAATTTTCTTACTTTTGCGGAATGGTTATTTTGTTTATTAGATTTTATATTGGCATATTTGGCATATTTACTTAAATAAATAATATAACCAGGCCAAACATAATTTTATTTTCTTATGAATAGAAATTTTACAGCGTTACTTACATATAGGTGGGTCCTGCAATAGTAAATGCTAATAATTACATATTATTGAAATCTCCATTCAAAAAATAGTAATTAATGAACGCTTACAATAGCTAATATTGGTGGAAGCTATAGTTTTACGAAGTCTTCCTCTGTTGTTTGTAATTTCCTACGTTTTTAAAACAATTAATACACAAGATTGGCTACGCATACCAAACTTTATTTAATTATGTGTGAGTTTAAGTTCAAGAGTCAACTAGGGTCCAAGTTATGAGACATTTCAATTTAAAGCACTTCAAATCGCAATATACAACGTTTACTAGTGATATTAAATTATCCAATTTTTCTACCTGATTTGCATAATTGGGAAGGGTTTTACAACTGCATGCCCCAATAAATCATTTACCTGGAACAGCCGGCGCCAACCGAACGCGTACCTATCCAAATGGTGAGTAGTTTTGATAGTTACCGCGCTGAAGACGACGACATTAAATAAGTCGACCAGTGTACATACAATATACATGCTGCAAATTAAATCGACATAAAGGCAAATCAATTGGAAAGAGAATTAAATCCAACCCAAATCGCAAGGATCAGATCGCCATGCTGTGATATAGTGGGATCACCATTTTAATAATTACTGCTCCTGAAAGATCTTTATCGGATAAGTGTGTCCTGCTATATATGCTGAATAAAGAATATTGTAGGAATGAAATATGAGAAGCGCTATCTCTACGACAATTTCTGTAATAAATATATTTCACCCTACTACCTGGATTAAAGTTGCGCAAAACGTAACGAAAAAGTTAAATTGTGCTGATTTAAGCCCTAGTATTTAGAAATCATTTTTTTTTGTAAAAGTTTGTCAATTAACAAATTAAAAAGTCGGTTGCACGACTTTGAACATCGTAAAAATAAAAACAGTTTAATCACGTTTCGAAACCTATAAAAACTCCTTCTTTTAAGCTGAATCACCGAACGGAAAGTACCGTTTGAAAGATAATAAAACCAGAGCTAAATGAGGAAACATTTATTCGGAAGATACCACGATGTCAGGTACTTCAAACGTGAATCTTATAAACGTTACAAACTTCGCCACTTTAGCACATAATCGCCGCAACGTAACGATTACTTGCGGCCATTTCCCAATCAAGTAAACTTGAAATTCGTACATCCGCATAATAGCCACCGTCGGCGTCGGCGGGGTCGAGATTCGCGACGACCGAGCGTCGATCGAGCTGCGCCGGCACGTACGCCGCGTTCGTTCCGACGAACGATGTTTCATTAGCATCCCCCTTGCAGCTGCCGTCGCAGCGCAGTGCCGCTTGATGTTGCAGTTCTCTAATTATTAATAGGCGTCTAGAATGCCGTCTCCGCGTGGGAACCCACCCGAGTAGCGTTGCAAGGTAATGGGAGTATGATTACGCGCTTGCATATACAGTGTTACGATATTAGCGCTGTCTCGTTCGTAGTATTTCTATTTGAACGTACAAATGAGTATCGTTAATTAGATGACGTTACGCTGCAGCTAGTTGTTTACAATCGCATTCGTAAATACAAGCCCTCCAGGCGTTCAGGTTAACGGATCGGGTGAGATTGAGAAGGGGGAGAAAAAGTACACGTTTGAGTTCAAAATATACAGGCTGTATCAGGTATAGAGATAAATATAATAATATGTAGCAGCTGTAATCATATACAATCAAAAAGTCTTAATGCACAGGGGGTCTATCTGTAAGCATTAACGAGAAAAAAAATATTTTATAAATGCCGTGGGTAGAGCCGCACTGTGCCTAACCTCCTACTACCTATCATTCAGCCATTACCGCTGTTAGTTTTGTATGGATCGCCGCTTGGGGTGCAAGCCACTTCGAACATTTTATTTAAATTCTTCCCGTCTCGAAAAAACGATCCTTTTCAGACCATCATGATTTCATATAAAGAAAATCGAAGCTTGATGCATCGGCAACAAGCGCGGGAATGTATAGATTCATTTTCGCGCGACATCATAGTAAAAAGGCGTGTTTGCAAATTTCTGTATCTACATTTATTTCTGTGTAATTCGATTCAATTCATTTTGCGTTATACGATTAAATAAATCCAAAAGAAATAACTCAGATTCATGTGGTACCGTTTATTAACAACTAACTCTCGATTCGACAAAGCAAAAGAAAAATATTTACGTTTTTTGTAACTATTGAAGTCGCATATCTGGTGAAACTCGAACGTCTTATCAGGATATTAAAAATAATAATTGGTAGACTTACGTAGAATGCTGTTAACAAATAAGGAATGTTTATTTTATAAAAAGAAGAAATTTAAAATGCCTCAGTTTTGCTATTTTTACAAGGGCACACTGGCCGATTGGCCTTTATTGATTCAGAACGACGTTAAATGAACTTACGGCATACCATTAAAAATAATACTAAATGAGTGCAATGTATTTATACATAATACCACGTTTAGCGGATGCTTAACGTGACTTTTCCTTGCATCAGGCCCGGACTAAAGAATTTTTGGCTCTAAATTTTACTTTTTTTTATTCTTTAATGATGAAATCCGGTTTCGGTGGGTTTGTGATTTATATGTCGTGTAGTTAACACCCAAGCAAAATTTACTTTTTTATTTGATACACCCTGTATATGTAGCTGTTGAGAATTTTTTGATCGCGCTATCTAATTGAAAAAAAAAGCGTCCCACAAGATTCAAGTTTTGTCTTTAATAATATTGCATATTGTTCTTTGGAAATATGCGCAGATGTTTTTAACTTATTTCGTCTTAAATTTAGGGTGGGCGCTACTCACTGCTCCATTATTAGCTTCTTGGAAAAACAGGTTAGGTCGTCTTTTGTACCATGCAAACTGCTGAAAATTATCTTAAAAGGTTTTTTAATATCTGTTATAATCTCGGAGATATTTCTAAAAATTGAAAAATCGCCCAAATTTTAAAGAGGGCTATACCTCTAAATTGGACGAAAAATTACGTAATGACCATGATACTCTTTCAGGCTGTAGAGTCTCATGGAAATCGTTATTTGACAGTTGCCGGTGTTCCCAATAATTTTCTATTTCGTACAATATCGATTCACTTTTGCCATTGTCGCCATTCGAATTTATGAATTGATATCTATCATATCATTTACATGACATTGCTATAAAATCATCTGCATACCATCATTGATCAGCTTTACAGGTTACTTTTGTGTTTATAATCTTATCTTTAGTAATACCGTAAGAGCTTTGAAATTATTAATAGTAATTTAATCATATAGTATTTGATTAGATTATCTTGCGTAATATCAAATAAAAATTATTCACTAATTGTTACAGTTAATGATGCAAGTTTTATACATGATATATTTTTAATTTGATACCCTTAAATAAATATTTGCGTTATTGTAATTATTTCCTTGCATTTATGTATATTCGGGTAATCTAATTAAATATCTAGGTAGCAAGAAAACGGGTAGTGCATTAGTAGACGAATACCCGACGCCTAAAAAAGACGAATATTATCAGCCCTAATATCAATATATGTTTTTCTCACTCTTTTTGTCACTTACAATTAGTAAACAGACTTATTAATATTGTAATGCCTTGAAACTTGCAACGCATAACACTAAAGATAAATGCAACTGATAAAAGTTTAGGAACAGACTTATGTAGTATTTCATAATTTAATAAAAAATTGTGTGACAAGGTAGATTAAACAAAAATGGGGACTTTTACCACAATCGTTGAAATTGGAGTGAATTTTTATGTTGCTCTTTTTTAATAACAAAGATGTACTTTATAATTGTGGGTTAAAAATAACTATTGCACATTAAATATGTTTTATTTTCGAATTGTAATGCGTTAAATATGTTTATTATTAGTTCGTAATTGCTTCCTCACAAAATTATGGTATAATATGATAACTTCCCTTTGTATGAAAGTGTTTATACCTCCCACATTTTTCAAAGTTAATATATGTTATTCAAGATAAATAGGTATTATTTATGCAAAAAATAGTGGTTGTGACGGGGAAAAGCCCCTAAAAGAATATTGAAAGCAATAATATTTTTTTTTTCTATATCCATTAGAAGAACTCTAAAAAGTTATGTATTTTTTCAAAAAATAAAGATTCTTTTTCTTAAATCATATAATCTATATTAAATTATTATAATTTTTACTTACTGTGAAAACTGATGAGAGATTTGTTTTAAGCCAATTTATGCCCAAGTTTTTTTTTTGCTAATATGTTTATTAATAGTATTATTAATATTAAATAGCCTTTTCAAGATTAGATTAGAATTATGGTGATCATACAGGCTTCTCTCCAGGCCAGCTTGGTGTGTTTATTGAAATTTTCATCTTACAAAATTTAGCCCTAATTTCTTGAGAACAACTTCCTCACGCAGCTATCTGCTTTGGTATTCTTCCAGACCAATAGTAGATACTCTGCCAAGGCACCAAAGGGGCCCAGAATGGACTAGGCTTTGTCTACACCTCGGCAGGATGTGACTAAGAATAGGCGTTCTCTGTCAAGTTTTCAGTGTAAATTCTTCTTACGAAAAAAAGTCGGGAGAACAGCAATTAAGAATTTTGCAAATTTGCGGATATATATGAACCTTTCAAGGGACGCGTTAGACGTTTCAACAGACTGAACGGAATATCGTAATTCAATTATGTATCATCGCGCCTGAGAGATTTCATAAATAATCTCAAAACTGTTTTAGATAATTTTTTAATACTTATATAAAATATATCAATAACACATTTACAGAGCTTTACAGTAATATAATATATAAATATACTGAACAAATATAAATAATAATAAATTCAGCACGACAATATTTCACGGCTCGTAGCTTGGGGTACTGGAACAGATCGAACCACTGGGAAATGTTGTCTGAACGGTCACTCATCCAACAACTGATACTGCATATCGCTGCTTGACTCACAAGATTGGCAATGACGCACCCTTTCTGTCAACCGTACTGCCGACTTAAACAAATATAAATAACATTATTAATGCTTTTTTGTTTTCAATAGTTTCGTAAAACGGATTGGTAATTAGTATTATACACTTTAAAAAACTTACTACAAGTTTCACTATACTGGACGCACGTGTCCATTGATTGTACCAGTATATGAATGTGGTCCCGTCCTCCAAGTTTTTCCAAGCATGCTTGTGTCAGGTCTACGCTAGCTCTAGATGTCAAGATTTAGCCATCTTCCTTGTTCATTTTTTTTTACCATATGTGCCTACATATTTTCCATATCATTGAAATCAGGAGTTCGTGGATGCCAAAGCAGAACTGTGACGTTATTCTTTCGAAACAATTGTTGGACTATCCTAGCGGTGTAGTTGGCAGAATTACCCTAAGAGATGAAGTAAAACAAGGAAGTATTAAAAAATCAGAAAATTATAGTGTATTAAATAAAACAATAAGAGAGCAAAATTACTTCGTTTATTGTAAAAACCTCGTGTTGGAAATTGATTTTATTGTTTAATAAAGGTTTTCCACTGATGGTTTCATTATATTTTTCAATATCTTCGGCATTGGTTCTTGCCTCAACTCCTCCAGACATTCCGAGACATCAATAATTTTACGCATGTCCATACATTAACCGAAAGTCTTGTGCTTTTTGCACGATTGCTGATAAATCTCTAGTCGCATCCTGTATTTGTTAATCAGTAGACTCTAACTGTATTTCATCTGTAAAAATCACATTGTTCCAAAATTGTGTTTTCTGCTATACCTATAGGTGTAAAACTTTGATATAATATATACGGCTTAAGAAACAAAGAAGAAGCGGCTATATAACATTGAATATTTAAAGAGAAGATGATTTCAGATAGGAAACATCATGGCATTATCGTTGGCATGGAGGAAATAAAACTACAGTATAAAAGAATTTGTGTATTTGGCTATTATTATATGTTGAGTTCCTACAATATATTAACGGTAAATGTCTGGTTAATTTGTTTAAATTTAGACAACTATTACGTAATAATGGCGAATACGTTAAACATGTGTTACAACTAAAGGCATATAAAAGTATGGGATACTCTCAAGGTGATCAAACATATTAAAATACTTCTAATGGTCTTTAAGAGTAAACAATGTGATGGATTTTACGTGACATTCTACCGTAACGTCCAAATATATTAATTTGCTGAGATATGTTTATTTTGTAAGTATATATTTTTTAATTTACTCTAGAATATGTAACTTTTAAACAAAAGTATATTCATTTTAGTGCTGTTTTCTATAGTATAGTAAATAACACGTTGCCCTCTTTATAAATCATCGAGAACAAGTGAGTTATCCAAAATTCTACTGAAAATCTACAAGAACAAATAAGCAATTCCGAATTAATTCTATCTGTATTAGCACACAATTTCGCAATATAAGTAGCTTGCGACCTAATAATTTCATGTAAAACCGCTTTTTGTTTTACATATTGCATCAGATTGCCCCATTCCTTGCTCAACTCAATAAGCTATGCAAGTCGCATCTTCTACGTTTCGAGGCAATTATGTTTATATCTACATCCTCTAGTAAAGTTTGTGGTGCATTTGTTCTACCCTTCATACTGTTATGTATGTATTATATGTTGTACATACTGTATGCATGCATGCATGTGATGTGCAATGTATACGTAAGCACATCAAGCTTACGAAAGCTTCATCTATCTCCGTCTGGATGGTGAATAGATTAATGTCACAACAATATGTCACAGCCACTGGCGTAATTTCCAGTCCATTGTTGCTTTTAGGGCGCCGACTTTGCTGTGTTTGTATATGTGAGGGATGCACTTGCGAACGTATATAAATAAATTCACTCTGACGTAGTCTAAAAATTTAATCGATAAGTGGTTCTTTTAATTGATCTACTCTAGAAGCGATTGTAAAATATTTTTAAGCATAATCACTTACGACATTTCTGTCAGGATTATAATAAGGCTAGTCCATCGAATAATAAAATAAGCTAGATTCCAAATTGAAATATACTCTTTACTTCCGATACTTATCCAAACGCAGTAGAGAATTTTTTCATCTTCAATTAGAATCAAATGTGCACAACCCAAAACTGCCTTCGCGCTCGAAATAGGATTTACACGCTTCCGAATAGATACACACACACCAGTCCATAGCTAGCGGTGAAGAAGAGATTGCGGCAGTCTTTTTCCCTACATCGACACGCACTTGCAAGTATCTCAAAGGAATATCGATATTGGGGCGATGCCGTGGGATATGATCTGATCGGATCCTTAATACGAGAGGTAGATATTACGGTCGTCCCGGTGAGAAAAGCTATAGCTTGAGCTATCAGATCAAAGGCGGTCGACCAGCAGCGGCGTCTTATGTAAAATATTTGAGCGAGAGGAACTTGAAATACAATATTTGTACAACGACAATAAATGGAAAGTTATTTCACACAATTACACAAAAAATACTATAATCCTGTAATATACGTTGTCACGTTAAGTGTAGTAAAATCTTAAACAATTTTGTAAATATTGTAGATGTGAAATGTAGTAGTTTGGTTTTATAAAACGCTTTTATTTAACTGATGAACACATTTTAAATTTATCTTCTGTATACCATCGTTAAAATATAATTTATCTGTATCTACACTGGTATAATAGCCTGCATTTGAAATTTTTACACGCAAACATTTAAACGATATAAATCTGGGCTTGCGTTAATACGACATTGGTTCTCCAACATCCATTCTCCTATATAATATTATCCTATCTCTTTAACTGGAAATGGCATCATTATTAATGATATACAAACATTGAAACAATATATTGCAAAAATGACATAACCGCTGTATAAACGTAAAATAAGTTAACCTATAATCATTTTAAACTTACTAATTGTAAGAAGCAGGAGTCCAGTAAAGATGCACAATAAGAACAGATTGTCTTCGTCGAAATACGGAGAAGGAAAATATCCATTATGAATAGAGCGAATCTATTTGTTTTTGTGAATTAAAATAGCAATTTAATAGTTCAGCTGAATAGTCAGCCTGAAAGCTTATCCCAAAAGTTCAGCTTCTAACCTCAGCGTAAAAGGTAGCCTGAAAACTCAGTATACAAGTTCGCCCTAAGAGTAAACCTTAAAAATGCAACGTAAAAAGTACATCCTCAAACCTCAGCTTAAAAGCTAACTTTAAAACCTCAGCTAGAAAGCTCAGTGTAAAAGCCTAGCTTGAAAGCTCAGCCTAAAAGTTGAGCTTGAAAGCTCAGCTAAAAAATCCAGCTTGAAGGCTCAGCCTAAAAATTCAGATTGAAAGCTCAACATTTAGCTGAGTTTCAGCTCGGCTGAAGGTTCAGTATTAAAGCTCAGCCTAAAAGTTCAACTTCAAAAGCTCGTTTCAAAAGCTTTTTTGAGAGTTCAGCTTAAAGCCCAGCCTCAAAAGCGTATTCTCAAAGCTAAGCATAAACCCTCAACCATAAAATCTCAGCATAAATGTTAACATCAAAAGCTCAAGCATAAAAGTTTGAGCTTCCAAGTTGTGCTTTTAAGGCTGAGCTTTCAGAGTAGAACTTTTAGGCCAGGGTTTTATCCTGAGCTTTTATGCTGAACCTTCAGGCTGAGCTTTTATGTTCAGTTTTTAAGACTGAATTTTTAGGCTAAGCTTTTATGCTGAACTTATAGACTAACCTTTTAGGCTGAGTTTTTATGCCGAACTTTTGGGACTGTTCTTTAAGGCGAGTTTTTGGAATGGGCTTCTATCATAAGCTTTTGTTCTGAGCTTTTGGGGCTGGGATTTTATGCTGAGCTTTTAGAACGAGCTTTTATTCTGAGCTTTTGAGGTTGAACTTTTAGGGTGAGCTTTTGAAGTTCGGCTTTTAGGCTGAACTTTTGAAATTGAGCTTTTAAGCGATGCTATTAAGTCTGAACTTTTGAGGATGAGCTTTTATGCTGAGCTTTCAAACTGGACTTTATATGAGCTATTAAACTGGACTTTTAGGATGAGCTTTCAAGCTGGGCTTTTAGGCTGAGTTTAAGCTGAACTTTTACGCTCAGCTTATAGGCAATTAGATCGAACTGCCAATTGTCACAACCCTGCATGCATCTTAAATAAAAAGAAAAATTGAGATATTGTTTGCATGTTATCACAATTTTAATATTGCCAATGGGTATATACAAGTTTCATTGCTGCGATTTAAGAAGCAAGTATGTTTACTTATCAACCTTTTACGTTCTGAAGATAAGGCTTTTTAGTAATATTAGCATTTGCTTTAAGCTATATTTTTCAATTTTAAACTAATTCATTTACCGAATTTCACTTTTTCAGAAAAATATTTGCAAGACAAGTATGTTGATTATGTTAGTTCCGAGTACAAATAGTAGCACAAAATGACGTCTCTATGCGCCATTGTCGCTAAGATATGTCTACGATAAAAACTGTTTCTACGAAATAGACTGCTCAGAAGTATTATAAAGGAAACATGGAACAAGAACGGCGGACAACAGAAGTTCAACTAACCCATTTTTCGTGTCTTATTTAAGTATCTTGTTTACATCGAAGAGTCGCCTTTCTTTCCGCCCTCGTAAGCGATCCCGCTGAATCGGCGGGCGCTCGCGAACAAACGCTTCATTTTTGGCGCCATCGTCTCTGCACTACGCCGCCACATCCTGTCGATCGTCCTAGTCGACGGCGTGTTTTTCCCGGGCTTGCTCTTTATCTCCTAAATTCGACCCGTTGAGATTCGAGCAGTCGTTTAATCCCGAGAATGACTTGTTTAGGCGTCTTTCGAGACACGACAGAGAGCCTCGCAATTTCGTCCCAGTCAAGGGCAGTGAAGGGGACCGAAGTAGTTTTCCGAAATCGAAGGGCTTACGTAATTCAGGAGTATGTCTAAAGTTTTCGAGTTAGGTGTACGGTAATCGTGACGTTTTCAGAAATATGTCTGTGCGTGTATTACCAGCGAACATTAAGGGCAGGTAAATATAAAACTTCGGCATTAATGGTACTAAAAATAAATCACATTTGGATCGGAATTTCGTATTTCCTAGTATCCATACTGTCTTACTACTCTAATTAATTTTTATGATGGATCTTGTTTCATATCAGCGTTATTCATGAATTGATTTTGAAATAAATTACTTAGACTGAACTGCAAATGGTAATATTATTTATGTATTTTCAAATCATTTCCATATTTCTATTACTTTATGTATGGAATACCATAAATGAAGAAAGGATTTGAAAATATTCAACTAACATTGCCATTGTAGTAGTATAGCCAATGAAAAATAATTTCTCACTAAGTGTTAAACAAATTTCGTTAGTTACGTACAACATTTTTCATATGGGGTCATGGAAAAAATATATTTTAATAGTGACCTTGTGCAGGTATTATCAAGTGCAATCGTTGCTCCAGTATGAAAAAAAATCTGATAGTTCTAAAAATGTTTGCGTAAAATCTTTGTTATCATGTTTATTTAAAACTTTAAAGATTGAAAAAATTTCGTTTGGGATGATAATGGGTAACACGCAATAATTTATTTCCAAGGCAACAATATAGTTTTAGAAAAGTACTTT
This sequence comes from Protaetia brevitarsis, assembly GCA_004143645.1. Taxonomy (NCBI): domain Eukaryota; kingdom Metazoa; phylum Arthropoda; class Insecta; order Coleoptera; family Scarabaeidae; genus Protaetia; species Protaetia brevitarsis. Next base: position 42,964 of record RXPK01003823.1, read on the forward strand.
AGAAAAAATGCATTAACACAATTACTCATACACCTAGAATTAAATTACAATTGTAATCAATAGGTAGCTGCTATTTTTATTATAGGGATCAAAAATGGGTATGATCGTATCAATTTACAGCAATTACAGAAAATGTTAAACAAATTTAATATTTGGACGAACATATGCAATTATATAAATCTTGTGTGGAAACAGCAAATTATTCAACAGAAGAGAAATGAAATAAATTTTAGGACCAATATTCTTAAAACTGTTGAAAAAATCGCTTTCGGAGCAGATAACCACACATCCTTGCTAATACTACGTAAACATTTTAGAGGTTGTTAGATTCTTTACATTTTACTTTAATTTTACTTAACTTTTAAATTTTTTTTTCGCATGTGCGATTAAAACACCGTGCACTTTGCAGAAATCGGAATATGTATCTACACAGCAAATAAGTGAAATACTGATTATAAAATAAAGTGATAGAGTTGGATTCTTTAAATCATTTTTCGCTATTTAAAAGAAACATTTTTTTTTAAACATGCTACTTGTATTTGAAAATAATATTATTTCAATGAAATGCATTAACTCAAAGAAATAGTTCTTTTAAATATCAGCCAAGAAGTATTTCTTTAAATTAAATAATCTTTTTTCTCAGTGTATGCAAATATTTATGCAAAACAATGGTTTTGCAAATTTATATACAAAAATAATAACAAGTTCGTTAGTGTTAGTGGTTCTATTTTTTCCTTGTATCTTGTGCTTATGCTCGTAGTGTTTTTATCTTTTGAGCAGGCGCGCTCGGGTCAAAGCGGCCTGAGTAGCGTGTCTTTTTAATAATATCTAAGACTAAAAGGAAAATGCGCGCCTGCTCGAAAGTTATGGATATTTTAGCGTGCTGTAAATATTTACCATTGTATTGGCACAGAAAATGAACTGGGTTTTCTTCTTCATCTTGACAAAATCTGCCAGGCCTATATGGTGAATATGCGTACATGATCCAAAGTGTACTGCACAGTAAACAAATTACACAGTAGTATTCCTGGTAATTGTCCGCTAGGAAAACTACTGTAATTTTACATATGAGAGTGAAAATTTCAATATAACTGTAAATTTACAGTATCGCCTCATCATGTTTCCCCCAATTACCCTTAATATCACAGTATGATCGCTGTATATTTAAGGATCATTTCTGATAGATTTAAACGTTGTCAGAAATTTACATCAATGTTTTTGACTTTTACATTAATTGTTTGCTTATTTACTAAAAACTATAAAGCTTCAGTAATTTTCCTGTAAAAATTTCCGTACAGTTATAATGCTGTAAAATAAAACAGGATTTTTACTGCATTATTACAGAAACTTTTTACTGTGTGCTATTAATGGAGCAATCTATGCCCAATGGTTTTTTGTAAAATTATAATTGAAAACTAAATAACATACAAGAGGGTACACATTACACAATATTAATTTGAAAATAGACCCAAGATTCTTCATAATTTTCTCTTTTCTAACATACTTACATTATCAAAACTACATATCTAAAAATTGAACTAAATAAAAGGACACTTTACAATGTAATTAACCGAATTTAAAAATTATGTTATGAAACATGTCATGCTTTTTTTTATTTTTTTAGCAAAGTAGTTTTTCTATCTACAATCTACAATATTAATAAAAATTATCTATATGTGCAAATTATACTATAAAGCACATTATAGTAGTTAATATAATACACTATTTATTATATATTGATAAATATCTATTTACAACTGAAAACCTATCTATAATCAAGTTTATTTCATTTTTTCTTCTTGTAAAGAGATTATTGTTCCACAAAAATATATCAAGTTGAGTGTACATTTTCTTGAGGTCGGTAATTTTGATCAGTCTTTTTGATTTGTTGAAATAACAGGACTCAAATCGCATAATGAAAATAATTGAAACAAAATTCAAAAGCCAAAATACAATTATCACAAGTTCTTAAAAATCCAAATTACAATTAATTATCAAATAAAAATAAATTAGGAATTGCAACTGTGTTGACCAGCAGAAAATGTTCGAACTGGATATTCTTTGAAAGAGCCGTGTATATTATTTGTATTTAATTTGAAACAAAAGCTATCAGTTTGGACCTCGATAATACAAAATTTCTGATGAAGGAGCAACAATTATTCAATAAGTAACTTACAGCAGATTGTCTCATTCATTTCAATGCAATGCTCTTAATTAGATATCGTTCTAGTGATAAAATTAGAGTGTCCTATATTTTATTAGATTGCACCACATTTTTGATATCTTCTTATGTGAAATGAACTAAGACTCAGTTCTTCTGCTTATATTGCTGCGGCTATACTGCAATCACAGAAACAATTATTTAAGATCCCATAAATCTTTCAGGCTGCAACGTGTGTACATATATATTGTAAAAATGCATTAAAAAGCATTTTTTTTGATTTTGATACGAAAATTTGGAATATATTACTTTACTTAGACAAAATAATCAATTATAATATAATTTGTAAATTATGAATTTTATTCCCATAAGAATGAAACTGTTTCGCCTTTCTTTGTGATGTAGATAGATGTTGATAGATCAACTTGCCATTTCTTCATTTCATGTATTAACCAATTCCTCTTCTCGCCTGTAGGCTGAGTGCCCAGACCAGCGTAATATTACAGCATCAGGCTTTATTGTGAATCTAGTATAGGATTGAAATGCCTGTTCTCCCATCAATTGCGAGTAAACGTTCTTCTGTTTTAGTCGATTGTTTGAACATCCAGTTCTTGTGTTCCATGACCCATTTTGTTTACGCCATAACAGTTAGGTACCGCATGGTAATGTTAACGTTTAACCTGTTTTCCGTAAATCCCACTCTACTTATGGCGATGCTAATTGGTTTTTACTGTTTTCCAACTATCCCATTAACTTATCACTACAAGTTATGGAAGACATTTATGAAGGAATTAATAATAACAGAAAGGAGATTCCTTGAATATAAATTTATCTAAGGCGTTCGATTGCGTACACGACGATATTTTGCTTCTAAAAATGGATCGCATGGGATTTAGAGGATTGATAGCTAATTGAATGAAATCGTATTTGATAAAAAATTACAATGTATAGTAGCAAACGATAATGATGGAAAAGAAATGGAATAAGAACAACAGGTGAATTTCGGTGTTCCTCAAGCCAGGATATTTTTTTATTGTACATTCACGCGCCGATTGAGGACACAGGGTTAGTGTCGAAACTGCACTATCCCACAGAATAGTAATTTTACAAAAGACGTACAAATGAGTGAGGTAAACATTCAATCTTAAGACGCAGGAACTCACTCAAAACCTGTGTTTTCTAAATATCACATATTTACCGTATATTTATATATATTTTTAAGTACGCTAGGTTAATCAGATGATTACTTCCGAAAGTACCAAGTTGAGCATGCTTCTAACACAACAGATGCTTCAAATGAATATTTAGCAGTCTACGACAAATCTTACGAAAATACAAAAAGAAAATAACATGCATACACCAGTGTATCGAAGTATAATGCACTCACTTACCAGACAATATAAAACACTTACATAACTGCAATTTTCATAGACGCTTACTGCACCATCTTTTGCTGATGGTGTTGAAGGTCTTTAGCTGCCCTGATAGTTTTTTTTTATACACTACTGTTACTTCTTACTTTGTAGTATTGTATTCCCCGGTTCCACGATTCTACTTCAATAACACCTCCATTTCTGTTCTAACCTTCACCGATATCATAGCAAGTCAGCAGTAGTGCATCTGTTTCTTGTCTTTTCTTCCCAACATTATTTAAGTATTGCTTGTCCTGTTAAAAATATGGCACTAAGTGTTGTTAGATTACATGATGGTAGTGATCTTAATTTACATCAATCCACTACTTCCACGAAGATCTTTTTAAAAAAATATATCTGTATGTTATAGTTTATTATTATATATTTAATTTGGAATAATCTCAAAATATGAAAGCGTTTATATTGATATTACGGCTGACAGTGTATTTAAATTATTAAGACATTGATCCATACGTTTCTTTGGCATATCTTGTAAGATATTAATAAAAATCGTTACAATCGCCGCGCTTGATAAAATGCATCGTTCATCCGACAAATGCGATCCGGATAAGTTACACTTCATTTCCGAATTGTCCAAAAACTGCAGCGTTTGCACATATCGATCTGATGTATCTCCCCCACTGAGGCAATGGATGCACGATATATTATACGTCTATCTTCTCGTCGTTTTGGTTGTTTTCCATCTTGCGTACGTGTGGTGTCGTGAAGAGCAATCGGTAATAAATTCCAGTTTCATATTTTGCACAGTACACAATTTGAAGAAGTCAGTGAGCCCTGGAAACAATATAGTATAGCACAGGGGTGTTGTTATGTCCTCATTGACGTCAGTGAGTGAGTAAACAACGATTTTATTATTATTGATATGGCCTAATTAGTTTTGTTACTGCAGAATTTAACACATCTCCTCCATGATAAATGTATTTCTCTCTGAATTTATTTATTTATTATACTGAAATAAAAAAAAAAAATAATGGATCAGTAGCAAAGATGCGTCAATAATTATTACAACTATAACACACTTGCAACATAATGTCTACTATACCGCTAGAATAACATTTCATTTCTCTAGTTTGCAATTCAACTGACACATTTACTAAATGTATACGAAATAAATATAATTAGAGTAGTAACACTTCTTACTTATCGATATGCCATTTACAACAAATTCTTTGTTGTAGGGGTGGTGAGAACAACGGAAACCCCATGAGCCCGCTGGACGATATACTCACAAGTCCACGAAAGAAGTACGTAAAATTTTAATGAATGAATATTAGTGCTATAGTAGAACATATGTAGATGTGTATGATAATATCATTAGGGAAATACTATATTTCGTTGTTTCAGAATTTAGAAACGCATTAAGTACACGTGTCATTTTCTATAGAATATGATTAAGAAATTAGGGAAAATCTCAAAAAAAAGTTTCAAAAGCAAGGGAATTCCTAACCGATATGTTTTAAACAGGAATGTTGTTTGAATAGTTATCAATGTACATATATTGCATACAAGCTCAATAACTTTTTTAAGTGTGTAGCGACATTGTGTTATGGTGAATACTTTATATATTAAACTCTAAAATTCTTACAAAAACTGACAAAAAGTATATATTATAGTGTATTTGTTGCGTGGATGTTAGTACTTTGTTTTAAAAAAAAAAAAATGTTGGTAACGGAAGACAAGTATTATGTGCTGTGTAGGCAGTGTTTACGAAATAAAATTGGCGCAATTAAAGGAAATACGACCAGAAGAAGGAATAATTTAAAAAGAAAAAGGTATAATACAGTGTGCTCGACTAAAATGTGTATTTGTAGAAGATTCTTAATCTATTTTTCTCTTATATTCGTAAGTGGCAGCGTGTCATCTAATGCTTTACCTCAACAATTTTTTGACACTCTTACCTGTTCCTATATACAGTCGCAAGCAAATGTTATAGGCACCTTTGACAAAATTAATGGGTTTCATGTTTCTTGCATTTTGTTTGTGACAGTTATTTCAACATTTATATAATCGTCTTTATGGTTACAATAGTCTTTATAGATACATTTTGTAAATGTATTATTTTTTTATATATATTTTCTCGTATATTCTAGTCTTCTAGATGTCACTTTCCCCCTCCCATCTAAAAAGTATTGTAGCTGTACTAAAAACACTCTAATATGCAACAAATTAATAAGATCCCTTAAAATACTACATATTCATAATGTATTACCTACAAGTTTTTATTTTCTCATTTTTTACTGTGATATTCGCCCAAAATTTAGGGTGCCTATAACATTTGCTCGCGACTGCAAATTTTGCTTTTTGTCATATCCTTCCCCCAATCTATAATGTTCCATTTACATTAGTGTTCCATCTTGTTTATGATTGCCCTTTCTCCCTTTTTTTTCTCAAATTGTTTTTACTTCCATCCATTTTCAGTGGTTTGCTGTTCATTCTAAATAGTGTCCAGCCAATTTTGTTTCTGCTCTTCCACATTTTCTTGGAACGATTTTATTTTAGTGCTCGTCTAATGTCTTTATTCCTTGATGTCTTTATTTTTCTTCTACAATCTTTCTTAGGTTGGTTAGATGTGATATTTTCAATTCGGTTTATCTAGATACTTTTCATTTGTTTAGAAAATTTCTGAGAAGCAAATTGGTCTTTAATTTATTTTAATTTTAATTTTGTGCAATAACCATCATCTTTAATAATTCCATACTCATGATTAAATTATTCTTTAATTCATCTTTCAATTTCATATTAAATATGGGTTTTTGTTTTTAATCCAGACATTAACATCTCCGGTGGCTTTCGCAAATTACAACTGACAATGAGTAAGATGACGCGATATAGGAAATATAAAATGGCCGGTGGAATGTTAAAAATTAATTTTGGCACACATCACGTGATCATTTTAACGTGAAAGTGAATTGAAAAAATTATTATACCAATAGACACAAACTGAGACCAAATGATTTGATATACAAAAAACGTTGCTTTGTGTATTATACCGGTCACTGCGTGAATAAATTAAAAACGATTTGTTTGAATTTAAACGGTGTTGTACATCACCTAATTACCCTACATCAGCTGCTAACTTCAATCAATTGGGATCAGCCAAGAATTTGCTGCATCAAAAGTACCATCTTTAACAAGTTGCGAATTGAAGCTCCACAAAATTTCGATTATTTATGCAAGCTTAATTTTTTAATAATAATTTAATTTGCTAAAGATGATGCATCGGTTCCTCAAATAACGTTTCAACTCGCCCTGCAAAAACAAATAAGAAAGAAAGTTATTAATATTTGCAGAAAAGAAAACAAAATGATTCATTAGAAATTTTATAATTTAAATTATATTAGTAGATATACAAATTTTCATATTGCTCATTGTCTTTTATTAATACCTACTTCATTTTTCAATTTTAAGCATGTTTTGTAGCCAATTTGTACCTTTTTATGCATTTGCAGTCATTTTATACATATTATTATCCTTAAAATTGTTTTTGTAGCTTAATAGGAATACGGAAAATGTCGAAATGCCGCAAAAAAAGAACTGAAAAACAGACAGACAGCAACAGATGTAGATCAGGTGGTCGGTTAATTGCTTCCTTTTAAATGCAATAAAGGATAAACCTCATATTATTTGAGCTTGTTTGCTTTAGACGTAAGCACACCCTTATTTAATCTTAAATAATGTGGACACAATTATGCTCACTTTTTTGCACTATTCAATAATTTATTTACGAAAAATAATATTTATTAAACAGGAACATTCACTATGATACATATTTTCAAATAAATAATAATAATAATAAAAATATTAGTTTACTGTAAATTCCAATAGTAAAACTGCTTTCTAAATATAAAAACACTTAATCAGCGGTATCTTTAACTACCGTGTTTCAAATGTTGTATTAATGTTGAACACCATTTACATATTTAAAATTGAGCAGCAGTACAAATGATTTAGTTTTCTGTGCATATACGTAATAATTTATAGTGCTGGGAATTACCAGATATTAAAAACTGATGGTTAACCGATTTTCTCTAAAACTGGTTTCCCTAAAACCGGTTAATCGCTCTTCAGGTAAAATCAGTTTTTGAAACCGGCTTTGAAATGGGTTTCTAAAGTGGGTATTTTGAAACGGTAACAAATTTTTGTGTTGTTAAATTAAAAATTATTTAATGACCATTCCACCGTTTTCAGAGATGATAATTGTTGGAGTATACATTTTTAAAGTAGGCATGTATTTGAAATAGAAATATATATAGATTGTTAATAAGCAATAAATACCTATTCCATCTTGACACACATCTAGTGTTGTTAATACTGTTCTTTTAATAAATCTTATGTTCTAAATAAAAATTAACAGAAACTTTTCCTCGCAATCTTACAATGATTATAAAATTTGAAAATGTGATTACTTATTTCATATCTTTTTTCCATAAGCTTAACTAAATAAATAATGTATACACATTGTCGCTGCCCGAAGTGAGGATATCCCTTACAACTACTTATGCATAGAGACGTATGTGTGCCAGGCCTAGTACCGCCCTTGAGTATTCTAGAAGCGAACATACGCACATAGAACACTCCCACCTCCTTACTAGTGAAAAATATTGCAGTAATACTAATGATCTTGTAGGTGGAATGCACGTGCGCCTTCAATGATGGCAGCTGACTATCGTCTGGATATTCTTTATTTTTTTACATAGAAATTGCACGCCCCATTAATACAAGGGCGGCCATATGTAGTAGTATGGTATCCGTACTTCTGCCACAGACAATCTGTTTATACAATGTATAGTGTAAATAAGTTTTTCAAAAACTTATTTCATCGCCAAATCCAAAATCGGTCTCGATTTTGCAGCGCTAATAATTTGTTTAATTATCGTTTTCATGATTTTTTCGTGGCAATTGATTTACAAAAGTTTGAATACGTTTTCTATGTGTATCTACGAATGGTAACTTTATTGTCCATAACTACAAGTTTACATATTTGTTAGTCATTTTGCGTAAAATACCTTTTTATGTAAATACAAAAGAATCCATACCCGCTACGGAAATTTTATCCGTTCCTTTATCAAATGCGTCCATAGACATTTTAAAAGGCCTATCTCCAGACACCATACAAAACGCTGAACGAAAAAGCATCACGCGACGACAAACGCTATATTCCTTGACGATTTCCGAAACACGTTTGCTGCCCTAACGGACTCTCTTTTCTTCCAGTCTATGTGAGAAATCGGAGAAGACGGCCGCCATAAAGGACAACAGGGAAGAGGAAATGAGTATTCCGCACATCGCCGGTCAGTTAAATAACGACCTGTATGCGCTCCCGGTGAAACGTAGGCAACAGCAACAGCAAAAGTCCCTCGACGAAATCGACACCATTTCGCCGGACAAAGAGAGGAACGACGAATCCGACCTACCACCTGGATGGGAAAAACATGAAGGTACGATTTATCTTCCTGCGCTTTTTCTGCCGCTCTTTTTGTTGTCGGGAGGTGGGACAAAGTGTCAAGGTGGGCGGCTCGATCTTCGTAGATTATCTTTTGGGGGTTATTTTTCACTTTTCCTATTCGAAAAAAGGGCCTCGGAGAATGTCTGGAGTACTTTTAAGAGTCGACTGTTTCGAGATACATTCATTTGGAATCGAAAAAGTTTTTTTTTTCTACAGGAAGTCTAGGATAAATGGACTATTTTTTGTAATAATTCGCCTTTTTATTAGAAATTGAAGTAATTTTAGTATTTGTTATAAAATAAATTATTATTCATTTGGAATCGAAAAAGGTTTTTTTTTTCATACAGGAAGTCTAGGATAAATGAACTATTTTTTTGTAATAATTCGCATTTTTATTAGAAATTGAAGTAATTTTAGTATTTGTTATAAAATAAATTATTATAGAAGACGGTGTTATAAATATTTACGTAAAAGAACATTGTATTTGAAAAATCTAAAAAGGGCTACTTTAGATCAGATGAACCAGTTCGAAGTTAGATGAACCACTCTGTTTGGATGAGATGGAGAAATATGAAAAACTATTATATTCATTATATTCATTTAACTCATGACTTGAAATTTCATCGCAAACAATGAAATTGGAAACCTTACAGCCCTCATCAGGGCAACCCTGATGACGGCGGTAGAAACACTCCGAAACGTCGGATTTAAACAATCCAGCAGATGATGGAAGCAGCCCAAACGTCAACTCATATTTTAATTCGTCTCTACTTCGTTTTAGGTGCTATTTCACCACATGCAATCCATATATTAACATATCTAGTGCATCCTTCATGATCTACCTTTTACAAACAACGCAGCAGACCCAGTCTTGAGTTATTTGACATTTTAAAGTCGCCCTCTCCACAACCAATGCACTCCGTTCTTGTTTTCCTCTTCGTATTTACTAGTATCATCTAATACAAGACCTTCAAGATCAGAAGAATCGCTAGGTGTAACTTGCTGTTTCTTTAACTGTCGTTTTAGTTTTTTTTGTTTATTTTCTTTTTATTCTTTTTATTAAGAATAATTCACTTTTTCGGATGGATTAAGAATTTCAGCAAGCTGGCGCTCACGCTTTCTGGTCTTTTTGACAGTAGTGGTAAGAATTGGTGATATATCGTCTAAAAATTTTCCATGATATTATGTGGAGACTCTGCTATCCATTTTCCTTTTTCGGGCGTTCCTTTTCGGATGTAACGATTTGGCATGTCCTTCTAGTTATACAGGCATGAAAATAGTATGCATATTTTTACAATAATAATCAAATTTATGGAGATTTTAGGTGATCCAATACACTATGAAATTACAGCTCGACAAATCGCTCATGACAGTTGCGCAGTGGCAAAGAGGGCGGAGCTGAAGCATATATACTGTAAACTGGCCATTGTATACGCTCCCCCACTCCAATACAATGTGCGCACAATGACACACTACTGTCACGAGATATTTGTTGGACTGTGTAGTCACCTTACTCAAACTGCAAGTGGATGAACACTGTATTTTCATAAAAAGGGGTTTCGAATGAATCACTTCACGTTTACTACTTAAAAAGTCAACAGTGTCAAGTAACTTAGTGGATAATACGCCAAAAGTTCATCTATTAAAAGGTTTATAAATTGTTGCTCGGTCACTATCCACTGTCTAGTGATAGAATGGATAATTGTTCAGTTGATTTTTTGGCATAGAAGACTATTTTAAAGCTAGCAGGGTAAGATAGCACTTTAATTTTGGTAATTTGCGCGAAAAAATTACTTGATTTCAACTCAAATTAATCGTGTTGTAACTGTGAGAATAGAATGTTGCCTATCGATAGGTTGGTTTGTGTATGCGAAATTGGCGCCTGTTACTGTATGCAATGGCAGTATGCGGTATAATGTGTGGCAAGAGATAGAGAACAAGAAGAAGACAATTTACCGCGGCGTATACAGGCGTCAAGTAGGCCTCGACACTAGCTCTACAACCGTCTTGCTACTACGCGTTAAATCGCTGGCCAATGATTTGGAGAAAAAATAGACCTTTTATTGAGCGTACACTATATCGCCGCATTCGCCTTTGGACTTTTTTCATACCGTCAACCATTAATGCTTCCTTTGACTGCGGACTAGTGGGCACAAAGTAGTTATTCGTTACAAAATATCCGCTACTTCTTAACACTCAAAGTAACGAGTAGTGGTTAATTGTAACGAATAGAGTAGAAATATTCGAATATAAATATTCTACTCTATGAGTATTAATATACTCAAAGTAACGAGTAGTGAATGATTATCACGAATAGAGTAGAAATATTCGAATATTAATATTCTACTCTATTAGTATTAATATACTCAGAGTAACAAGTAATGGATGGTTATAACGAGTAGGGTAGAAATATTCGAATATTCAATGAGCGCAGCGAATATTTTACTTTATGTAAAGAGTTCCTAATGGGATAGAAAATATTTGCTTTAAAATCTACATATGGAATAGTGCAACGGTATTTATTATGGCGAATATATTAGGTAATTTTTTACAATGAATATATTCCACATGATATTGCCCTTTACTACTTACTTTCATATGATCGTGTTATAGGCATAACGCAAACGCTATTAATAACGCAAGTGGTTAAAAAATATATTCTTTTTAACAATACTTTTATAAGGACGGAACAATAAATATATGTATAAGAAAATCAACTTGCGTAAATACATTTTTATTGATACTTCTTTTCTATATATTGAAGGTTTTGGTGCCGCTTTTTTTTGTTTTTACTGCATTTAATTATCGCCAACGCACCCGCAAATTTAACAATTCATTCAGATTTTCTTCTGGTTAACGCTTTGAACTCAAGTTAGAGGTAAACATACTTTGTTATTTTTTTTTTAGATAAAAAGAGCAGTGAAAATACTTCTATTTTCAGCCCTACTTTAAATTAAAGGTATTTTATGTAACAAAATCCAAACAATTATTTCTTAAAAAACACTTATTTGCTCTCTCGTATGTAAACTATTTTTGATGTTATTATATTGTCTATTTAAGTAACATATTAATCAACAAAAAAAAGTTTTTTTTTTGTTTCTTTGCTTTTATAAATAAATTTACATATTACAACAACATAGAACTTTTGCACATGATGTCACACATTTCATTCCTTAAATCAAATTCATAAAATTGATTCATTTGTAGATTTATTAGGCAAAATGACGCAAAGACCCAAATGAAAACCGCCTACCGCATACGTTACTATACCTATATTAGTAAAAGGCAATTTCATGCAGGATGTAGTCATTGCAAATATTCACCGAATATATTCGCCACAATAAATACCGTCGCACTATTCGTTATATCGTTTGTAAAGCAAATACTTCCTGTACTCATTAGATACTCTGTGTACAAAGTAAATATTCGCTACACTCATTGGATATTCGAATATTTCTACTCTATTCGTTAATGATTATAAACTATCTGCGAGTATAAAAGTAACGAATATTTGAGAATAGTAGCGAGTATTATGAATACAAGATTTAGCACAATAGTCGTTACTTAATATCCGCTACATTTAAAAAAGCAACGAGTGTACCCGAGTATCAAAACATACTCATAAGTCCCAACACTACTGCCCACCACTGTCGTCAACGTTTGATCTGGTGCAGAGAACGGCAGCATTGGGAGGCAGAATGGCATAATGTCCTCTTCAACGATAAATCGCGATTCTGTCTAGGTATGCACGATGGCCGTACAAGGGTACGACGCCGACGTGGAGAGAGAAGTGATTTTGGGTTTGCTGTTGAAGGGCATGAACACAGGACTGTTGAAGTAATGACTTGGGGGGCTGTGGCCTATGGTAGTCGATCACTACTATTTTCTTTATTCGAGGCAGTATGACAGCTGCGCGTTATGTTGATGATGTGGACATAAACAAACCACTTTACTACCTTATCTAGATGGCCGTCCGCACGTCCTTTTTCTGCAAGGCAACACACGTCTCCATAGTGCTCGTCGAACTAAGAACTTTCTCCGAGAAGCAGCCGCCAAACACATTATTGATTTTTTTCATATTACATGTTGATAAAATGTTATGCAAACGTTATCATTTCATTTTTATGTAAAACTATCACATTGTTAAAAAAATCAAGTTGAACAAATTATTTCTTTTAGATGTAACTCTTCTAATGTCACTGAGTATTTTTTTTTTCATTCATAAAAATAAATACCTTATATAACAATGTAGTTTTTACCACTACAGATAATGATGGTCCTTATTATTGGCACATAAAAAGCGGTACCATACAACGAGAAGCTCCAACAATACCGAACGTCGAGAAAGCCGAAAAATGCGAAAGCAAAAACGGCTTCGGCAAGGATACGGATATCCTGACGTCCAAGTTCGACACTGGCATCATTAACACGGTCACGAGGAGCAATACGAGTTCGGCTCTGGATATGGAGTTCGAAGATAGAAAAAGGAAGGACGAACTCGCCCTTAAGTAGGTTTCCCATTAATCATATTCAAGCGCGTTAGATTAGCACTAACTCGATTTTAAATTTCAGACGACGGAGCTATCCAGCTAGGCCAGAACCGGAATCCAAAGAGCGTCCCATCAGATTCGCGGTCAGATCTCTGGGCTGGGTCGAAATAGCGGAAGAAGATTTAACTCCGGAGCGCAGCAGTAAGGCGGTTAATAAATGCATAGTTGATTTGTCTTTGGGTCGGAACGATCTCCTAGATGTCGTGGGAAGATGGGGAGATGTAATTCCCGCTATCTCGTTTCGATTTGCGCGGTACTTATCCCTGATATTTTTTTAGGGCAAGGATTTATTCATGGACTTGGACGAAGGTGCACTCAAGCTGATAGATCCGGAAAATTTGACTGTCCTCAATACGCAGCCCATACACACGATAAGGGTTTGGGGTGTTGGTAGAGATAACGGCAGGTTAGTATATAAATATATAGTAGGTAGTTGTAGCCGCTGCTAGCAGAAATCATTTAATTTGAAGTAGGGAGATTTTCAACTCAATTAGTACTAAAATATATTGGGGGATATCTTTTTAAATATAGTCCCTTTTAAAAGTAATATTAATGTAATGTTTTTCTTCTTTCTTTTGCGCATCTTTCGGATCAACAGAGAGAGGTAATGCTTACTGATGGTATTCCCTTTTCTCCAGCATGCTTGTGCACAATGTGTCTTAATGTTAAATTAATTACTTGCATGTTCACACTACATTTAAAGGGAGATATTTACAAACACTATGCACCTTACACAAATGCATGATGAATTATACAAAAATTCCATTTTTTTTCAGCCAGTCTTACCAATCGCAACTAAGATAAAAATTGATAAAATATTGATTTAAATTAATTTTATAAGGGAAACAGGAGGCTCTGGATTCTAAAGTACCTAAACTAAAATTTCGAAATTGGCACATACTGGAACTTCAGCAGAGATACAAGTTTTCTAAGTCTAGTAAAACATCTAGGAAATATTTTAAATTATTTTTCAATCCCAAAAAAAAAAAAAAATGCAAAGAGGACTTATTTTTCTATTTCTTTTATAACCATAATTTTTGCTCCAACTTCAACTTGTAAATCGATTGTCTGTGACTATCTTTCTTCGATTGTGTTTGTGAGGGCATACTGAAATAAAATATCTTGACCGTTTCCATGTATTCCTCCTTTCCTTAGAGATGTAAAATTATTTTATCTTCGCCGTAGAAAGCAAAAAGATGTGGAGAGGGCCAAAAGTACCAACTACCTAAGGTAATTGAAAAGGCCGTAGCTGCTTTGGAAAATCCAGGCAGTTAAAAAGAAAACCAATAACAATAGTATCTCCTATAAACCTAATTACTAATACTAAACTAAACTAATTAAAACATCGAAAAGTATATTTCGTTCAGATCTTAAGGAACATCGGAAAAGCAAGAAATTCACTATAACCTAATAAAAAAATAAAGTAATAAACACTGCCAGGAAACATAGAGCAGCTGATAAAATAAAAAAGACTTTAGTACCTCTAATAATTCTCTATTCGTTATTCAGATATGTATTTCAATCGGAGGCTGAGATGTGAAGCATCTTAACGAATTAGAAAAAAGAGCAAAAAATTTCCTGGAAAATTTCAAACGAAAGTAGATCATACTTAGGATTCAGCTTTGATTTAATATTAGGAGATCTATAATATGCTAATTGAAGTTGACAATGGCACAATAAACTTCTTGAAGAAACGAAGACAAACTGATAATTTTTTTTACAAACTAAGATGACACAAACTTTGCAGAATTAGTTAAAAAAAGCGGCTGTGGAAATTAGAAGGGTCTGCGAATGTCTTTAAAATAAAATATTTCTTTTTAAATTATAAGATTTAGTGGAATATTGGCTGGATGGTAATCGAACAGTTTCTTAAATCGTGTAAAATGTTTCGACTATTTTAATAAGTCTTTTTCAATTAATTGGTTTTTAATTGTTTTAAAGCTTCTCTCGACATTGCGTTGTTATCTCAAATTACTAATAAGAATGTGACAACATATTAAATTTTTAGTATAAATAAAATAAAATTGTATATGGGACAACAACAATAACATATAAAAGTTTACAAGTATTTGTAAATATTAACCAAGAATTTAAAATAAAATGTCCGTCGGGTTTGGACTCATTTTGACCTAAAAAAAATAATAATTTCCTTTTTAATCTTAATAAGGCAAATAAATTATTTTTTGGGTACCTTCTTTAACTTTTGAAGTTTGTACCATTGCACCCTACTAGAGCATACAGCATTATACCCGCAGCTCTACAGATCTAAGTACAAAATGGAGACCTCACACAAAGTCATATTTTTTTTTAAGTTTGAACTGAACCTTGCCCTATTAAACACAAGAATTTTGGCAACAGTTGCTTGCCAGAAGATGGCTTTTAACGTGTACTATCAAAAAGTGAAAATAAGGAGTCTTTCACTGTGCGCACATGTTAGCTGATGATTTGTTGTCCTTTTAAAATAATTTTATAACTAAGAATATTACAATATTAAAAGTATTGTCAGACTGGCTGAAAAAAAAAAGAAATAGGATTCAACTGCGTCAAGCAGTTACTTTGCAGATCTTATGCAGTCAGAAAGTTTGACCACTATTTGCAATATTATATCTAAAACCATATTTACCTTGAATTAAATGAATGAGCCCGAATTATTTTAAATTGATAGATATGCATGTGCCTAATTCTTTACAAAATGAAACAGTATTTTTAATTCCGTATCTCTATATCATTTAGGGATTTTGCATATGTCGCTAGAGACAGAAGCACCCGTAAACACATGTGCCACGTGTTCAGATGCGATATGCCCGCACGGACCATCGCGAACACTCTTAGAGACATTTGCAAGAAGATCATGATTGAGCGCAGCCTCCAGCAGAACCTAGCCAAACCGCTGGACATAAACGGGCGCGGTTTGGCAACAAGACCCACTAACTTACCCACAGAGCACAGACGATCCAATAGGAACAGTCAAGCTCTAGTCAGTAAGTGGACAGCATAGTTAGGGCTAAACAAATCACGCTGTTAACCCTAGACTACTTTTCAGCGCAATCGTTCCCTACACCGATGGAGGAACCCAAAAAGATACTGCGGGCTCAGTACTTGGGTTCCCTCCAGGTCACACAGGCGACAGGTATGGAGATTTTGAACGAAGCTATTGAACGGCTGGTAACGACGATACCGCAGGATCAGTGGCAATCGGTTAATGTTGCTGTAGCGCCATCTATGATCACTATACAGCAACCGAGTGTAAGTAAGGAAATAGATGAATAATGTGGTATTTTTCATTAAAATTTTGTAGGATGATAGGTTGATAACCGAATGCAGAGTGCGATACCTATCATTTCTAGGCATAGGTAAAAACGTCAAGCAGTGTGCTTTCATAATGCACACCGCTCAAGACACATTCATGGCACACGTGTTCCATTGCGAACCATCTTCTGGTGCTCTTTGTAAAACTATAGAAGCGGCTTGTAAGGTATTTCTTTTTTAAATGTATTAAAATGGCTAAATATTAAATGTTTTCATTTGATCCGCAGCTGCGATACCAAAAGTGTTTAGATGCACATCCACAGGGTCTCGGTAGAAGTCAATCTACATTAAATACGCCTGGTAAAGGTTTTGGAGCCGCACTGAAGTCCATAGTCGGTTCTCTCACAGGACGTAAAAGCAAGAGTACAGAATCCTGAGATGAGGCACAGTCTCTGCAGGTAAATATAGTAACTTATTCTTAATTTTATTTTGTGTTATAAAATAATAATGATAGAATGTGATCAATTATTGTAGCCTGGCTTAAGGTGTGATTTTATATAAGTTTAGTTCCATTACAGGAACTCTGGCCTTTACCTGCGGAGCGTGAAATAATTAGACATAGACACCTACAGTCGCCCCTTACGATGAAGTATTTCAGTGCTAGTCTACCGTCTGCTGCCCTACGATCATTGCTATCCCCCACCCTGGATTCCAGGAGAATCCAACTGGCCCGCTGGGAATCCTCCAGCTAAACATTCCAGGAAGGAAAGGATGCATTCATTCCATCGTTTAAATAGGTGAAATACCTACAGCATCTCATTATTTATTTCGTTTCATCGACGTAAAATGTAAGACTTGCGCGCCAATCCCCATTATTTCCACGCCCCCACCTCGTCCCAAATAGATGAAACCTAACTGAGAAGGGTATAATGTAATACTAAAAATAAATTATGGAGGAAATAAGATAAATCAAAATTCACACTTAAAATTAACCTTAGATATGAATTATATGGACGACGTAAATTATTGTATGTAAGGTAAACGTTTATTATACCATAATAACGATAATTATAATGAATAAGTAGCTATAATGAAGTACAATTAGTAAGATATAAAAAATTTTACAACACTACGCTACTTTAATGTGCTTGAAGCCTTACTCTTTGTTGGCGATGTTGCCCACGAGAACTTATGAGGATGTCTTAGATTTTAACAGTGTGGATAAATATTTCCTTTTCTTTTTTTTATATACATTATATATTATATACATAATATATTTCTGTAGCTTATAAGCACCAAAAAGGAATAAAATAATATTAAACGAGAAAATACAGTGTAATATTTAAATAAATGTAATACAATTTCAATTGTGTACATAACTTTTAAGAGCTGTTGAAGACTGCTTGAACAATTGTATATGATACATTATTATTGCTTTTTTGTACATTGTTTATTGTTTTGTTTCCGTAACGTTAGTGTACCATGTTCATGTTTTAGTTAATGTTTTATATTGATTGATTGTTTTGTATTCTTATGTATGTACATCAATATGTTTATTATTTATAAATAAATCTTGAGCAAAACACCAAATCCTCTTTATAAAACTCTCTTTTTTTCTTACATTTCTCTTTATTTTTCAAACAAAAATGAAAGAGATGTCTATAATTATCTATCTAATTAATAAAAGGTACGTCATTTAACTTATTACAACATGAATATAATTTATGGATAATTCATTTAACCTATATAATTACCTGCAAGCGGAACGACGAGAGGTTCTTTTAATAAAAAGATTTATTTGAGAGTAGTGTAGATGCCCAAGCAGGGTAGATATATATTTAAATGTAGACATGTACTTTGGCACATCTCTAAATGTGTCTACTTGAACGATATAAGTTATCTCCATAGTAGTATGTTTATATTTGATATTATTCATAAGTAATAGTGCCTGCCGTCGCTCCGCTCTCTGATAATTTCCCAAAATACATCTTAAAAACCTATAATATCATCTATTAAACAGAAATTGTACTGTCATATTAAGATCCATAAGATTCTTCAACTGATGCAGGCGATGCCTAATAAAAACTTTTTTTTTAATAAATTAAAAAAGAATACCTCACTTTATTCAGCTCAAAGAATGTCTATTTCTTTTTAACTACGGATAACCGATGATTTACCCACAGAAATAAAGCAAAATATTCAATTGTTTCTTCAATCGCAATCTTGTTTAATGTAACTTACGGCTTCAATTTGGATGGACTCGTGTGTGGTTTGTTCAAGATTTATTTCATCTAATCGTTTTAGATAATAACAAATTCAATTTACTACTAAGTTCCCGAAATCTGCAATTTATCACTCGAGCTTGTATTGTGTATATTATCGGTATAATTTGCCGCAAAATGAGTTTTTAGTATGTACGAGAGTAAAAACTAAAAATACTGACCACATAATACGTATTAACAGTCCTTATAAAACACCAGCTTTAAATGTAGCTGCTGTTCGTGCACTGGAAGTGCTTCTTCACTGGTTCGCAGACCAATATGTAAATAAATATATATTAAAATGATAGTAATTTGTGTACTTTAATGGAGAGTAACTAAATTAGGGTAGATTTAAACATCGTATTTGCGATGATATAAAAGCGTTTCATTGTAAGGATGAGGCAAAAGAGATTTATTCGCACACAGATTGATATTAGTTTGTTGATATTGCAAAACCTCAAAGTAAAATCAGATGCTCTGGAAATGACTTTGAAACAATTACCTTTTTTTATGTGTTCATATAATTCCGCCAATAAAAGTCTTCTAGATTCTACTTTACCTTCTCATTCGTGGTAATCTTAGCAATTTCTATTTAATAAATTTATGAATAATATGGCGAAATTTATCAAGGACTAGGCGGTAAGTCACGGTTGCACATTATTTGAATATTCATTTATCTAGGTATTTTTTTTTAAATAACTTCAAGAAGAATTGTTTTAAAAATTTATGTTGGATCAAATGCCATGCTGGCATTACTATTACTTCTTTATATTTAATTATTATTTGGTATTGGTTTTTCTTTATTTTTTATTTGTAAAGCTAATCACTAACCTTTCCAAATTTCAAGCATTACGTCATTTACGACACACCTATTGATGGAAATAAATAAATAAAAATTGATGTGCCATACATGCAAATTAAATAACTTATCTTTACACCGATACAATAACAAAATTAACGTATTTTCGATTTAAGATTTACATTCTTAGAAGAAATCTACGTCTGATATACAAGGACGCGGCTTATACGAAGAAAAAAATACAAGAAAATAAGAAAATTACCACATTTATACAGCTAAGTTTAGAGGTGAGAGAGGAACAGCTAAATTTATTTGAGAAAATACGATATTTACATAAAATACTTTTCTTCTTGCCAATAAAAATTGCCATATTCTGCTGATAATTACCAAAAAAACGTTTCAGATCAATCCTGAAGTAAAATCTCCGACTTGTTTGTACACCAATGCAATTTTTAATTAGTTGCAGAAAATTAAGCAATGAAAACACTTAGGTGAGTAAATTTATCAAAACTGTTTGAACAGTTTAGGTATATCATTAGTATATGGCAAATAAAAATAGAATTATTGTTGTGGTTAGGTGCAATGACTTAGAACTTCACAAGAAATTATTTTTTCTCTGTCTTTGATTCAACCGCTTCCTTACAATCGAAATATTTAAATAATAAATCGATGGCTTAGTTTCACTCATCGTATACATAGATTTCGTGTGTGTTTTGTCGCAGAAATTCGAGCTATCGCAAAGCAAAAGCAGAATCGATTTACTCGAAGGAAGCAAAACGAAATTCACTCACTTACTGCACTCGAAAGACGCATATTATATTAACAAGGAGAAATGTGTACATATACCTACAAGCCTTTCATGTACGTACCTATGTAAAGTGCTACCCTCAGAAACACTGATTTTCCGATAGCGAAACCTTGATAAGTTAGTAGGAGTTACCTGTTTTAAAATAAATGTAGATAAGTTGAAAAATCATTCGGAAGGAGGACGAAGAAAGGAGGCACGGATATGAATAGATTAACGCTGGTGTCTCAGGGCTAGTTTACGCAAATTTTAAAAGATGTTGTGCACTGATATGACGTGAACAGATTCATATATTATAATTTTTATGTTAAGTAGGATTTTATAAATATTTTATTTATGTATAACGATATTTTTATAAAACTTAATGTACGCAATATTGAAATTTCGTGTATATTTGAGATCACTAGATTGATGTAGAGCGCAGTGGCAGTATTATTATTAATATTATTATTGAGTTCACACCTTTATTAAAATATCCACTTTATAATTAGTACCTTTGCTGTAATATTTGGCTTAGAAGAGAATATAAATACTTAATGACGGCAATTGTGAACCGGATTTTAATACTCTGCAAATTATTATAATATATTGAAAGTGCTTGCAATTTTACTTTGCTACATGAATTGCCTAAATAAAACGCATATTCATTTATTTAAAGATAAGTTTTATTTTCACCTCTTTAGAAGTCCTATTCACGCAATCCTGGAATTAGAAATTAATAACGGTGAGATCCTATGCCCATCTGAAAGTCCTATAAGGTTGTATGTGCAAGTCTCTGAGCATGTATTGATGTATTTTAGACGCCAACAGACTTGCAGGTAACTCTACAGGCGCTGCAGATTTACTACAATCCCACTTTTCCAACACAAGTTCTTTGTTTTTTACTGATATTTACCATAAATTTAGTACCACATGAAAATATAACAAGATATTATCAAACTTAACCTTACAATTTTTGGCTAGGAATACATACTAAGGTTTATAGCAATTACATACATAGTTAATACATCCACGCTTAATTCAAAAATTACCAGATCACATCTCGAAAGCTTTTGTTCACGTAATACCTATAAATCCATTAGTAATGGGCGACCACTCAACTGTTCTTTCTGGTTTAAGCAAATATTGGTCAAAATGCCCTGTAGTGAAGGGTGAAAGAGCTGCACTCACATTCTTTATTAGTACGATTTCTCGCTAACAACTCCCCGCTAACAAAAGAAGAGAAAGCCTCGTATGTGTAGTCAGCAAATGGTATGATATTTTATTAACAAAAATTGACATATGTAGCAAACTTCTTCAAATTCACAATTAAATATTGATGAATACTTATCATCTTTGCAAAATTTAACATATTTTAAAACTAAAAGATTAGAAGAATCTTTAAACTTAATGATTGACGTCTCGAATTTCCTGCTGTAAGAACCAAGAGAGAGCCTGGACTTTTTGCCTATGTAGATGAAATTCATCCGAAACAAACTCAAAAGATAAATTAAGTAGAGTTTTACTAGAGAAAAGATTTCTACTGATTACAAGATCGTAATATTTTATTTGAATTACTTTCTAATTTTGAAAACATGTCGAATGATGAACTGCAACGTCATTGCTTAGACTTAGATTTGCCCTTAAAAATAAATGAAAACGACAGCATTTTAAGAGATATATCGACGGAAATGAACTTTTTAAGGAAATAAAAACTAAGTCAATAGAAAATTTTAACATTTACCCCAATTAAAAATATAGTTAACAATAATTTACAATCGTCATTTGCAAATTTATTTATTGCATTGTAGTGTGTTTTTTTTAACGTTGTTATTATTACTGTTGCTAGCGGAGAAAGAAGTTTCTCTAAATTAAAACTAATAAAAAAACTACTTGCGATCACCAATATATGGCCAGAACAGACTATCAAATTTGGCAATAATAAGCATTGAGCACGATTTGTGTAATAAAATAGAATTATCAAATATTTTTGATATGTTTACTGAAAAGAACGGTAGAAGATGTCAAATTTAACTTTTCTGGTTGCTTCGCTCTTACACTTTAAAAGCCCTGTGTATATAATATTTGTTGAAAATAACTGTTTACAATTTACAATTAACCTTGCATTTTTATTTATAATAGAATCCTCTTGAAATTTCGATAAGTGAGCAGCTAGGTGCCTACACAAATTGTGTTCAATCAGTTTCTCAAAATTTGAAATTTATGGTTTTGGTGTTTCCTAATGCTCATAATGGACTTTGTATAAAAGTATCAGGTATATAGGATGTCCATTTATATTTTG
Source organism: Protaetia brevitarsis (assembly GCA_004143645.1). Taxonomy (NCBI): domain Eukaryota; kingdom Metazoa; phylum Arthropoda; class Insecta; order Coleoptera; family Scarabaeidae; genus Protaetia; species Protaetia brevitarsis. Next base: position 65,949 of record RXPK01003823.1, read on the forward strand.
ACCCCTACCTACAGGCTGTATTATTTAAGATATAAAAACAGTTTAAATACAAAAGTTATGTGATTCTTGCTCTACTATATTTTATATTTTTAAAGTCGATATTATCTCATAAATTAATAGACAATTGAATAGAACTTGATTTATGTTAAATACAACACCCTGTATATTATTAGACAGTGTGAAAGATCTCATTTTACTGATTTCGAATATATACAAATCAAACAGTGGACTTATTGTCGGGCATTCGGTGATTTTTTTTCAAGTGCTGCTAGTAACAGCATTAATGGTAGGTACGGCCTACATTTATCCGGATTGCCATCGACGGATGTTGCTTTGCCTACAATGTATTTTTGGCCGGTTTCTGTAGCTGAAGTGGATGCCGCTATAAATAAGTTGAAGAATACTAATTCTTATGGCTTTGATGGAATTAACGTCAAAACTATAAAGTATGTAAAAAATGACATTTTACAACCTATTACGGAAATTATAAATGCTGCTGTCCTTGAGCGGGTGTTCCCTTCTAGCCTGAAAATTGCAAATGTAATCCCGATTTTTAAAAGGGGTGACCCTACCAGTTTATTGAATTATAGACCTATTTCAATATTAAGTACTTTTCCAAAGTCTTTGAATCTGCTATTTGTTCAAGAATCACTAGTTACTTAGACAGAAACCAAATTTTGTCTCCTAGATAGTATGGGTTTCAGAAAAATAAATCGACTAAAATGGCCAGTATTGACGTTATACAATACGTATACGATAACCTTGACAAAGGCCGATATGTTACTGGTTTTTTTTTTTTTTTTGATTTGGCTAGAGCTTTGGATAGTGTTGACCCTCGCTTCCTACAGGATAAATTGTATCGGCTTGGTATACGTGAACCTCTACAAGGCTGGATAACATCTTTTGTAATTGATCGCAAAATGAAGGTTGTATTACGGCAGGCCGAGTCGGAGTTGGAGTCAGTTGGTCTGGGTATACCGCAAGGCTCGGTTCTTAGCCCCTTGCTGTTTTTACTATATATAAATGATTTACCGCAGTTTATTTCAAATACTCATGTAGTATTATTTGCTGATGATACCTTAAATAATCCAGTTTGTAGGTAGGGATCAAAATATAAACGGACGTCCCGTACTTATTCTAGAAAAGGGCGCCCGATGTAATTGGACAAGGGAAGCGCCCGAGTACCCAGGAACGACCCTGCGAATAAATTTAGGATCACGAGTACTATAATTGTTACTAATATATAAATATAAATGTAAAGTTTTGATATTATAAATAATTTAGTATTGTAATTACTTTACGACACTCTGCTATATACCTGAGGTTCCTAGCAAAGCAGACTATGTGAGTCGGGTTCACATTAAAGCGCTCTTCTTATCTTTAATGGGTTACTGTAGAATTAAAGTGTATTCAATCTAAAAGGGGATTTAAACTATTAATTCAGGAATCCGTTGCAGCAAATGCATACCACGCCATGGAAGTTTTTTTGATAATAAAATATATATTTAATCTTAACAATTGAAAATTGTTTAATTAATAAGTAAAATACATGAAATATAAATATTTTATTAATTTTAATATTTAAATTAATTATTTTGTATTAATTTTAAATTTAGATAGACCTAAAGATCTTAGATCTATTCGATCTTTTATTCATCATTATTATATTATTGATAATCATACTTTATTATTACTGTGCGACATCGGAAATGTGTAAGAATTAAAAACTAGCTATATGTCTGTTATATACTTCGTCATTTAAGATTATATACCGGATAGTTTTCGAAAAATTACTACAGCAAGCATATACTTATGTACAGTTTATCTACTTTAACAGAGTTTTAATATCAACCAGATTACTGTAGAATAAACGAGAAATGCAGCTATTATTAAATAGCGATTTATTATTGATTTCACACAGTGATCGTTACCCCTATATAAAATTCCGCGACTGTTGCATTATGCTTCAAGTATACCACGCATTTTTAAAATATCAGTTAAAAAAATCGCGCTTAAAATGTATTGGATGCGCATTTTTATATTCGTGGCAATATCTTCAGTCATAACGGTAAGCTCCATCAAACAGGAATTTAAAATTCTTACTGTCAAAATTTAGTTCAGGCAGAACGACTACTACACAAAACATGATCATGCGATAATAGAGTACTATAATTCGAGTGTTTTTCGAAATCCACAACTCAGAAACGTGAAACCAAACCGAACAATTAGAGCCTATTCGTTATCAGGACATCTCTTGATGGATTTACTGGAACACAAAGGGTTTAAAGTGGAAAAAATATCTGGTATGTGTTTCATACATTTTCCATATGAAATTAATTTTTAGACAAGGTTACGAGCGTACAAGTTTGTGAATAATGTACCCAGCCATACTATCTTCCAGTTTGATGCAAACTCATGTGAAATCTTGAAGAAAGACACTTTTGGTGCGGCTACTAAAATGTTTAGAGTAGGCAACATTACTCGTTGCCCAATTAGAAAGGTAAATAATTTCATGTTTGATGAGGAAAACGCCGGTAGAATAAATTTTTTTGTCTAGAATAGAAGAGCGAGATTTATTTATTACATACGTATATTAATTTATTTATATTAAATTCATAAGTTGTTCTTAGGCCAATTAATATGTAAAGCTTTGGATTTTCAGGGATATTATTATTTAAATAACTTCCTGCTAAGTGACGAAGACTTTCCACCTTTTATACCGGCTGGTAGATACAGACTGCAAGTAACTCTGCTTATATGATAATTATACCTTGGGAAGCGGTTCGATATTACGTTGAAGTAATATACAAAGTCAAACTCTCTGTACATTAACATATTTATTTGGGGAGAATAGATGTTGAATAGAACGAGTGTTGGGCAAAATTCATTCAGAATAAGAATGAAAATAAATTGTCAGTTTCCTTATTCTTATTCAGAAATAATAGATAAATTTTTATTCCTGATTGTATTATTCAATAACGAATTTCCACATTCATTTCATTCATTATTCAAATAATAATATCAATAATTATTCTTCATTTGAATAATTATTCTCCTTTTTGAATAATTATTCTCCATTTGAATAATTATTCTTCCTTTGAATAATTTTCTTCTCTTGAATAAATTAATTCTTCTCTTGAAATAATTATTCTTCATTTGAATAACTACTGTTATTCAAATAATAATTCCTATTCAAATAATCGTGTTCATTTAAATAACTGCTTTCAATTCGGGAAAGGAAATAATATTTTCCATATCAGGGTTGAGTAGTTCGAGAATCGCATTGATCTATTTCTTACATGGCGGAATATATTTTTCAGCAATATTAAGAAGCGGTATGAATAACTTTTGTCAACATGAAAGGGTGGGGAGTTGGTAAAGGAGACGCGTTAGTTTTTTTTGAATCTCGAAAATTATTTTTTGATGGCATCCGGAAGGTAAATAAACACTTTTTTTTAATATCAGGGAGTGGAGATTGATAGGGAGATGTATTTATTTCTTAAAGCAATAATATTTGTTTTTTAGCAATGGCGGGAAGAAAACGGATAGTTTGCTTTATATTAGGGGTTGAGTGGTTTGGTTAGAGGGTCGTATCGATTTTTTTTTCTTGAATGACGGAATATATTTTTCAGCAATGTTAAGAAGCGGTATGAATAATTTTTGAATGGTTGGTTAGAGGGTCGTATCGATTTTTTTTCTTGAATGACGGAATATACTTCTCAGCAATGTTAACACGCGGTATGAATAACTTTTCTTAACATCAGAGGGTGGGGAGTTGGTGCAGGAGACGCATTAGTTTTTTTGAATCATGATAATTCTTTTTTGACGGCATCGGGAAGGGAGAGAGTTACTTTTTTTCAATATCAGGGAGTGGGGATTGATAGGGAGGATGTATTTATTTCTTAAAGCAATGATATTTGTTTTTTAGCAACAGCGGGAAGGAAAACGGATAGTTTGTTTTATATCAGAGGTTGAGTGGTTGGTTCGAGAGTCGCATTGATTTTTTTTCTTGAATGACGGAGTATACTTCTCAGCAATGTTAACACGCGGTATAAAATACTTTCTTAACATCAGAGGGTGGGGAGTTGGTGCAGGAAGACGCATTAGTTTTTTTGAATCATGATAATTTCTTTTGACGGCAATCGGGAAGGGAGAGCGTTACTTTTTTTCAATATCAGGGAGTGGGGATTGATAGGGAGGATGTATTTATTTCTTAAAGCAATGATATTTGTTTTTTAGCAACAGCGGGAAGGAAAACGGATAGTTTGTTTTATATCAGAGGTTGAGTGGTTGGTTCGAGAGTCGCATTGATTTTTTTTCTTGAATGACGGAGTATACTTCTCAGCAATGTTAACACGCGGTATGAATAACTTTTCTCAACATCAGAGGTGGGGAGTTGGTGCAGGAGACGCATTAGTTTTTTTGAATCATGATAATTCTTTTTTGACGGCATCGGGAAGGGAGAGCGTTACTTTTTTTCAATATCAGGGAGTGGGGATTGATAGGGAGGATGTATTTATTTCTTAAAGCAATGATATTTGTTTTTTAGCAACAGCGGGAAGGAAAACGGATAGTTTGTTTTATATCAGAGGTTGAGTGGTTGCTTCGAGAGTCGCATTGATTTTTTTTCTTGAATGACGGAGTATACTTCTCAGCAATGTTAACACGCGGTATGAATAACTTTTCTTAACATCAGAGGTGGGGAGTTGGTGCAGGGACGCATTGTTTTTTGAATCATGATAATTCTTTTTTGACGGCCATCGGGACGGAGAGACGTTACTGTTTTTTTTCAATATCAGGAATGGGGATTGATAGGGAGGATGGTATTTATTTCTGTAAAGCAATAATATTGTTTTTAGCAACAGCGGGAAGGAAAACGGAATAGTTTGTTTTATATCAGAGGTGAGTGGTTGGTTCGAGGAGTCGCATTGATTTTTTTCTTGAATGACGGAGTATACTTCTCAGCAATGTTAACACGCGGTATGAATAACTTTTCTCAACATCAGAGGGTGGGGATTGGTGCAGAGAACGCATTAGTTTTTTTTGAATCATGATAATTCTTTTTTGACGGCATCGGGAAGGAGAGCGTTACTTTTTTTTCAATATCAAGGAGTGGGGATTGATAGGGAGGATGTATTTATTTTCTTAAAGCAGATATATTGTTTTTAGCAACAGCGGGAAGGAAAACGGATAGTTTGTTTTATATCAGAGGTTGAGTGGTTGTTCCGAGAGTCGCATTGAATTGTTTTTTCTT
>RXPK01003824.1:0-77751 GCA_004143645.1 Protaetia brevitarsis
AGCAGGAAGGTGATGCAGCGAAGAGATGAAGAAAGGAGGGTCGGTTCGGTGACAGAAAAATGTCCACTAGCGGTATCTTATTACTTTGGCGCCAGATGCTTTACTTTTTTCCTTTAATTTACACTAATCATAAAGAACGTGTGTCAAAGAGGGAAGTACAACCTCGACTCAAAATGATCGCTATTTATGGTATTATGCTATCATCTGCAGCGTTGAACGCACATACAGAGTGCCTAAATAGTATTATAACAAATAGATTGCGTTGAAAAGGTTTAACATTTAGATATGAAGTTTGGTAGCTTTAAATCGTACATAGATACCCTATATTTTGATGAGTTTCATTTGTTTTGTGCATTTTTTTTGTTGATTGAGAGAATTAAAAACTAAATAAATGCTTCAAGTGGATTCAATAGTTCAAGTAAATCAACAAATAATGGCAAATTAAAAAAATTTAATTCAAGAAAATTATCGTAACTGCTCAAACTTATTCGTTTACTTATTCTCGGCAATATTTAGATCTATATCTTGTCCCTGCTTGATTGAGGTCCGTATGTTTTGTGATCATACAGTACATGTCATCAATTGTTGTTGTTTTCGGTCTTTCGAAAGTTAGACGATTTTTTTTAGTTTATCAAATCGTAGTCCGTTTGCGATATTGTAAACCTGCTAATTGGAGGTCTGTTAGGATGACTGTCGTTGAACACCTGACCAGCTTTTCAATAAATAGTTCTGCAATCACCGAATCTTACAATTACTAATAATTCATTTTCTTTTAACTATCTTAAATTGCGATAGGCAGTATACACACATAAACTTGCTTTCATAGAAACCAGGCCATATTCTAATGTGATGCAGCCACAAAATTATTATTAATATTTTAGGCGCGTCACCCCCAGTTACGGAGTCGTGGTTTAGGACCCGTGACATACTGGTGGAGGCGCCGGGTAGTTCGCTTATAATTAATTAAATAATTAATCTTAAATAAATATAGAGGGTACCTACCTGGATTAACCCTATTGTGGCACCACACGTTTGAATTAAATAAGGCAACTTCCGTTTTTTAAAAACAACTCTTTATTCCTTGGTGTCTCCACTTGGCAGTCTCGTGTACTACTGTCCTAATCTACCTCCACTCCTCCCCATTTTTTTACATGACGACTTTACTGAGTGGACATAAATCACATAAATGACATGGACATAAATTAAAATATTAATAATAATAATTTCGTGGCAATTCTACATGAAAATAACAACCTTAGGATATACCGTAATGTATGTCTAAATCAATTATCTGCTAAATGAAACCAAACTAAACACAAGTCAGATATTTGAAAAGTGTTGCATTATTGTAATAGGTCAACAACCTCAGATAAATTACAAGCTTGAACAAGAATTGGGATCACAAACATTGGTACGAATATAACGAAATATGGAGGTATTTATTTAGTTTAATTAACAGACCAAATACCCAAATATCACTCTAATCTCTTACGAAGTCTGGTCGCTATTGCCTTTTATTTTTAAATAAATACGCCAATAGCGATATCCGTCACGAAGCCAGGCCCTGCCAAATATATTTACCTTAGTGCCAAATCGAAGTAATGGCTTCTATAAAATCTGATATGTCTAACAACTTTATTTGGATATCTGCAGACGAAACAACTGATATTTTAGACTGTTGCGTTATAAATATTATTGTCGAAGTACTACATAATTTCCGGATTTGCTTAGCCACCTGCGCCAATTACAAGATAGGGCACTTGGTTGGAAGCATGTTTTTTTTATGCAAATACTAATTTCGACTACTAAATTATCAAAAATATATTTCATAGAAACCTCTATATCGATATATCAAAGCAATTTCCTCTTGGATATTTTGCAGACGGAGTAGCTAGACAAAAAAAAATATAGAGTATTAAAACATTGTTTGATCATCCCCCGCTTAGTAGTATTGATGTTAGACCATCGTTCTTCCTTTTCAAAGATATTTTAATCCTAAAGAGAAATAGACTTACGGAAACAATATAGAACGCTTAGTGGTAGTTAATATCAACAAAGGAATCTTACAACATAAATGATAAATTAAGTGAAGCTCTCGCCCAATTTAATTTATTGAAATTAGATCATGTCGGATTTTCCTATGCCGCCTATGGTCGGAGCGGAATCATTGTGTTTAGAAGACGTACCCGCACAGTTGTTTTCGATTGTGCCACAGATCTTCTAATAAATCAAACCATTATTTACATAGTTGCAATGTGGCCTCTATGCAAAATACCCTACAAATTTATGGAAGGAAGCAAACAGAAACATAATGACTAGTAGTAAATGTAACTAATGTGCACAAAAATAATGGTATCTTGCCAACATATTCATGAAATGTGGAACCTAATCTCTGCTACTATAGTAGGCCTACCGTCTCATATGCTTCAATAGCCAAAGACTAGACCACTGTGCATAGATCATAAATTAGAGCGGCGCCGCTTAATATTACGGAAGTGAACGTTAACGGTTAACGATGTGTGTAAGTTATCTCGTATGGATCGAACACTCCTCCCGAAGAAATCAGAGAAAATTTACGTTATTAGTACTAGCGTAAATTAATTTAGAACTCATTATACGTTAAACTATCGGCATGTTTTATAGACACAGTATGTTGTTATGGTTGTTAACATATTTTTGGCGGCGACCATTAGTCACGACTACAATTTTATATTTGATATTTCAAACAAATCTAGCAACCCTTGTGGAAGCGGGAATGGACATTAGACACGCTTATATTGCGAAATACTCAGATTCTTTACAGTGCTCGATCACAATTACTTAGGAATCGAAGAGTAGAGTGAACCCAAAATGAGAAGTACATATGTCGTCATCGTAATGTCGACGTAGAATAGAGGAACTAAAGCCATTAGTGGTGGGGGTGATTTTTTACGATAGAAATTACATTAAATACTTCTGTCAAAGTGACATGAACACCCCTAAGGCTAGTATAATGGACTCTTCCGACGATTCCAGCGCTCAAAACGGATATGACGACAGATGTACTCATTTTGGGTTCACTATACTTATCAATGACATTGGAAACAATTGCGATCATGAGCAATAGTAGGTGACCGAGGGCGAAAAGAAAGTCTAAAATTATGTTTTAAATGGTAAATAGTAGTAGATGCGATACTAAACGTATATAGATAAATTGGCAATTATATTTTCTCGAGGATGTTGAAGATGTCGGCGGATATAATTCTTACTGTCATGTTCTCTGGTTGATGCACTTTGTAACATTAGTCGATATTTTCACATTATTATCAGCCATTTTTAAAGAACATTGGGAGTTTTGGGAAACAATAACTGTCATTTTTTTACAAGTTGAGCGTTTGTATATTTGTTTCAGTAACGACAACAAGTAAATATTGAGGAGTGTCGAAAATGTTAGTGGATATAGTCATTACTGTCGTCGCAGGCTGATGCACTACTTAACATTAGCAGAAATCAGCAAAAGTTTATCTAAATCAACTTAAATAAATATATAAATAAACTCTAAAGTTACGAATTAAATAACTGTAATTGCAGAATATTGCAATAATAATTAATTGAGTGTTAATTCGATCCATAAACAATTTTATATTAGTGTACAACCGCTGTAAAGTTTTTATGTGTAAAAGTTTTCATTTAAATCGAAACATTTCTACTCAATTTTACTAATATTACTTGAATAAAAGCTTTTACTCGATGACTATCATCCTTTTTTGAACCATAATTGGTTTCGAATTAATGTAACGTCCTCGAAGATATAAAAGTACTCGTTTGAATTGAGGCTTTTGCTCCATCACTACCCTGCTCTGTACATTCTAAACATCTCTCTTTCTCTTTAACGTGTTACACCAGCTTTGATCTGATCTAGAATCATGGGACTGTTTCCAAATAAATCAGTATCATGCAATCTACAGATTAATAAAAATACGAACTGAAGGAATCTGGCGGCTGGAGTCAGCACATCTTTGTGTACACTTTTCTAGCACTCTTTTTAACACAGGCAACGATCGTTGAGTATCAACTACGCTTGACAAAACTTTTGTCCACTGTGATATGAAAATTCAAGTTTCCGAAAAGAGAAAGACAAACGAAAATAGGTATGCTAAAATTCTACATGAAGGATTATTTCTCCTTTGTGTATTTTCAATTATATTTTTCCTCAAGCTCTCCGATTTTTTTATCAAGTTAAGTACAAGTACATTCCAAAAAGACACCGCGTGATTCTCATGGTATTATCAGCTTAAAAATATCCGAACTGAGGTGTATTGGATGGACCATGTATAAATTTAGAAAAGTTTAGAAAATACCCCAGTTCCCAAAAATAGCAGCTCGGATTTTTATTTCTTTACAAACTACTATTTTATTCTATTTATAAAGATTTATTTCAATTAGATATCCTACAGATCTAAATCGTGAATGTGCGTAGACGTTTCTCAATAACTATAGCTTATTGTAATAAATTACAGCATCATATAAATTTGGTGCGCGCTTCTGTTAAATATGTTGAATTTAAATAAAAGTAGTATTACACATATAATTTTGAAATTTTTTTTATAAACGTTTGTTTATTAAAATCTGTGAATAATGTCCCTACAAAATAAAAGGGAAAGTTCAAAAATAAAATGTTTAGCCAAAATACGTAAAAATAAAATAATATCCAGTAGCAATTTTTAAACTGTGGTAATAGAAACAAATGGTATTTTGCTAAAAACTAGATAGTATATTTGTATTAATTTTAAGAGACCCGTTGACTGAAAAATATCAAAGTAAATCATGTTTTCTTTTATTATTTTAAACTATTTGCGTTACTGCTTATATACGCCTTCTCGTATCGCATAAAACAGTTTCTTTTTGTACCTTTAATTAGCGTATTTAAAACAGAAATGTTCGATTCTCTATATGCTGGTGCTAATGATTTCTTTCTTTTCTCGATTTTGTCAAAATGCTCCAATGTAATTTGAGATATTACATCAATTTTTGGTATTCATTCAATAAGGTTATAAAACCAATTTTTTGTATGTGTCCCTATTACAATGCTCTTACCAATGCATATTTTTGCGTTTTAAAACTATAACGTAACAAAAGCTGATAATATAATATTTACACCTTAGAATGTTAAAAATGAGGACTATGTAGGCTTCTGATATTCTTCTTACGAGTGTACCTTTATTAAAATTCGGAATGTGTATTTCTGTTCTGTTTTGTTTTACTTTATATTGACATTGGCTCTCTTGCCTTAGCTATGAAATTATATTATTTTAAGATGAAACTGTAGGACTTTTGTAATTTTACTATTACTTATTGTTTGAAAGTTACTTCACTACACAGAGAAAAAGAAATTGTTAAATAAATGAAATATTCATTGACCCAACCAGGTGGCTTGTTTATACCTATGTGGGCAAACAAATATTTATTTCTCTCAATTAACTTGTGAGTATCAGATATTTGATTCAAATGTATACAATATCTCTTTAAAAAAAAATAAACTGGATTAGATCAAAATATTCTAGGAAATTGGATTAAATGTGCCAATACATTTGAATTAGTCAATCTAGCTATTTATTACAAATTACATTTATCTACACTAAATAATTATCTATTTAATTGTATACAGTTATATTAATTTGATAGTACCAAATATGTTGTGGACTCTATTGATTACATTGACTTACCGTACTTAGAGCCAGTTATTTTCATATTTAATGTATATGCTTGCACTAAATAAATCAATATATCAATATATTAGATTTCAGTAGTCGTTATTACTGCAGCCTCTCTGCCAATTACCCCTCTGCATTAGGATTGATCCGCGATGCGACTCGCCGTTCTGACGATCATATACACACAACATCAATTTTACACTTTAAACGTCTAAACTTGTTATGAGATTCTGTGCAAATCTATAGCGCCTTTAAGGTTATCTGTATGTCTGCGAGCATTCATAATACATGCTTACAGTCTTAGAGATAATCTTACAGACACTTTAGATATGCATAGAATATCACCATTACCTAATTTTATTATAGTTGATGGTGTCTGGTAGATTAAGTTATAATACATTCTAAATAATATTGTTTAAATCGTGCATTTATACGTTACAAATATAATATCGCAATTTTCGCGAATATATTTTAAAAGTTCATAAAATAATCGAATGATGCCTTTTTCGTCATTCGATTATGCCCATCACTAGTTTTTGGAACACAACCTGAATTTACACAATAGGTATAGTTTCACATGAATTGAGTAAAAGTGTCTTCTTGAAAATGATAATTTACAATACAGAAAATGTCATGTTACATGTAAAACGTAGTATAATGTAACATTGTAAATGTCCTACTTTGAAAAGAAAAATAACATATTAGAAAACCTGAAGAACAAACATGTAAAGTTAAACTGTTACTAAGATTCATTAAGGTTCATTTCTTTGTAAAGAAAAAAAAAACAAAAAGAAGCATAGAGAAACAATATTAATAATAAATTAATAAATTTGAAAATTACATTTAGAGCCGACATTCACAATATTACCAGGTGATTTAGGGACTTGAGAGGGGGAAAGGAGAAGAGAATCTCCTTTCAGGACGTCTCTGTTTAACAGTAAATATAACTCTATTGATCATATTATATACGCTGAACGTATGTACATATTTGTTCTATATCAGTCTTCTTTTGTTATTTAGATATAAGGCACTGATGAGCATATGTAATGAATATATTAACAGGGCTATAGTGGTAGATAACTCTGAACCTCGCTCTGAGATTTACTTTACCTGCTTCGTTTTGTTTATTGTAAAGTCATCGAAGTTCAGTAATAATAAAGGCATATTATTACTATTATAATCATATTCTGATATTCCTAGTTATATACGTCAACTATAGTTTGAACCGCTAAAACCACGAAGATTTTGAACGGTTAAAGAGATCTCCTTAAGAACAGATATGGCATGGCGGTTTTCAAGTAATTGCTGTATGTTTATTATAGATCTCTTTTTTTTTAATCAAACAATAAATTAGATGAAGTGAAAGAAAAAAAATAATGAAGATTAATAAAGGAAAATCAATTTCATGGTATTCGTAAACAGTTTTCAAGGAACTACGGCTTATCTTCAGCAACATTTTCATTAGAATCACCGTAGCGCCGCACAGTGGACCGCTCTTATGGGCCGATCCGGACATCGGACGGCGTAACTCACATTCTCTAATTACTAGTAGTACTAGGTTTATAAAACATGTTCAGTATGTTGTAATATATTTTCTAGAGGTGGCGCAATATATTTCAAAAGAATCTGTTAACAGAATAGCCACCTTTTGATAATAAAAAGTTAAGAATAAATAGTAGTAGTTTGCAACATAATAAGTAGGTACAAGCTACATCTCACACTTTTAAATATTTTTGCCAAAAAGTGAAGCAGTATCTATTACATATGCAGTAATTGGTGTAAAGTGAATAATTACCAACGAATAAAGACATATCTATATACTTCAAAATAATTACAAGTTAAAAAGTTAAAAAGGACGAGAACTGATAGCGAACACTATTAATATTAACAACACCAAGAGAGGATTCAGTTTTTACATCAATCCGTATGGATCCAATGTGTACCATGTTGAAAGTAACTTTATGAACGATCGAAAATTTTTCTACTTAAATGTAAAGATTGCAAAATGAAATAATTAAACCACAAGATTTTATTTTTGAAAAAGATAACTTAGTTGTCGAAACGTAATGAACATAAGTGTTATAAATTTTAATAATAAAAAAAATCGCTATATCATGATGTGTTGATTATTGTTATGATAACACTACGGCTACGAGCTAGCTACCCAAATAATAATCAACCTGATTGAAAAATGGTAACAACATCAGACAGGCTAACTTTTACATCAATCCGTATGTATATGAATCCAAATGCACATTGCAAGCAACTTTATGAAACAGTCGAAAAAATATAAGACAATTTTCCTCTTAAATGTAGATTCTAAAATGAAATAATTGAACCATAACAAAAGACAACTATGTTGTCGAAACGTCAACGAATATAAGTGTTACAACGAGTTTTACGTAAACATGCTTTTGCACTCAGTAATTTGTCCTTTTCGTAAAGAAGAAAATATCTCAAATTCTTCGTCGTCAATTTGAAGTAGATTTCTTACATCTCTTGATATTTTGGAGTGTTTAACTCCAATATATAATTACTCAACATCGAAATTAGTGAATCTGATGCTAAACTTATGTTCCGCTGCTTCAGAGAGGGGACAAATTCAATTCCTCTTGAAATGTTTCACATATTCCATGTACGTCACTATTCCCTAGGTTTTTACGCTTAATGAAAGCATAAACTTCATTATTCGTATTAAAGTTTTTCACTTTCAAACACTATTAGTTGACTTTTGAAAAATTGGAAAAGAATGTTGAAAACTGAAGAACTTAACACTTATTGGCACTGATTTTGACCTTTTGAAACTCTTTTGAAAACCAAATAATAACCATGGATATGGCTAAATCGCAAACACACAAAAATGACATAATAAATAATGACAATTGTCGTTATGAGGTTACCATAGTATTTTAAATGACCGTGCACTTTAGCTACAATGTAAAATAACTCTCAAAGTAGCAAAAAGTAGCAGATTTTTTTTACATGAAAGCAATCTCAAATTGTTTTAGTTTCTAACTGTGTGATAAAAAGTGCGGGCATATGCGAGCATTTTACTATTTTAATCATTAAACTTGTAACTTATGAAAATAAAGAACCTCGATTTTGAAATATCATAAAAGAATAAAGCTTTTTTTAAATACCGCTGAATAGTATACCAACAAGTTGAGAAAACACGTAAATATATAATACTTTAAGACAATTACGTAATTTTTGTTTTAAAAGTGTAAACAAAATTTTTCAAACCAACCCCAAATCAATACAGTTTATTTTGACAGCCGCACATGATCAACTAGAAGGCTTTACAAAAAACACGCAATGATAGAGATCTAAGATTTACTATACATAGAAATATAATCAAGATTATGAAATCGCCACTAAATGTGAAAAATTCAAGAATTTATATTTTGCTCGGATGTCCGCTTGATTACATTGGCTCGGTCCACTGTGCGCCGCTTTAAAAAATATTCGGAATTTATTATAAAAAAAAAAAATATATAAAAGTAAAATCAGATGTCTTAGAGAAACCATCTGTAGTAAAAAGTATTTTAACAAGCAACACTAAAAGAAATAGTAAGATTTTATGAACGAAATGCCATTAAATTTTAATAATATGCTGTATAAATAAATAATAAGCCACATAATGCCGATAATTTGTAATAATTTATCATGAAATAAATTATTTGAAGCTTCTTTATGTAAATCTAGTGAAGCGTATTCCTAAGTATTGTACTAGGGAACCTACAATTTGGAACGGCATATGTATTCTGGGTGTCCCAACCCATAAATTCAATAGTATGTATTATTTTCTGTAAATTTGTTATTTATAATTTACTTAACCTACAATATATACTTTTTTGTCCTGTAATTTTACCAGAAATATGATTAACTATTGTGTAACTAACTTGCTCCGTTCTTCCCAATATACTTCATATAGGCTCATAATTAATTTGTTATACATGTTAGAAAAAGTAGTCGATGAGCTCGTACAAAAAAAGCTGCTATCTTTTATTTGGTGAATGACCGGGAATGATGATGAGACTGTCAATTATGTTTCTAAATAATTTTATGTAATTAAGTAGATTCAGTGGAATGTACATATGTGTATATAATAATTTAAATGACATGGGTAATGTTGGATTATAAATACAGTAACATTTACTTTCTTTTAAATAAAACATTGCGTCACGTCAGCTAAATTTAAAACTTAAGTTTTCTAGTCCGCTTTGTTATGTTTAGCAACGATATTTTTTTTACTCGCTCCTAATCCAAGTATTCTATAGAACGTTATTTAAGAAAATAACGTTTTAACTCTTGCACGCGCCGTTAATTATTAATGGTCGAACAGGAAGAAGACGGATTGAATGTTTCTCCATCGGAAATGCACAAATAGCACGCGACGCCCTAGACGCCGTCCTGGCATGCACCCAGCTTCGTCGGCATCCGAGTGATTAGGCGTCGCCAGACACAATAAGTGACGTATGTCTGTCACTATCAAGTGCCTTCGGAGATTACCACTAGTAGCCACCCGTTTTTAGGATACGACTTACGGAAGATAATGCAAATGCTATTAGCGCGACACTTATGTTTTCATTTCCTGCAATATTGTTTCTTACAGGATGGCTTAGTATGTACTCGTACACGTAAATGTCATCAGGCGTACAAATGCACGACATTTAAGATCTCAATGTACAGATATGTAACTACCAAGATGCGCAGAATTGTCGGGTTGTACACATTTTTTTTCTACTAGTAAGTTTTATTCTTATCTAATAATAAGTTCATTTTACCAAGTAGCTACCTAAACTGCACTAATTGTAAGTCTAATGCTCGCATCACACAAATGTTAACATGCTAATGAAATGCGTACAAATTAATGATGAAGTAGTATAAGCTACACAGAGAAAAAAAGATTTGGTAAATCAGCTGTGCACATAAAGAAATACCAGCTTTAGATCAAAATTATATTATTTAAATCGTCGGCTTTGATCGCAATGGATTCAGCCCTTAGGTAATTTACCACCGAATATTGTGCTGCGTAGAAGTCAGAAATTAGATTTTATTTCTGTTACTGTTTCTGTCCTTTTCTCTTGATGCTTAGCAAACCCAACAAGTTCACTTAAACAATAAATATTGTTTAATTAATAAAGTCAGGGTTATTAAGAAATAAGACTTAGGTTAACCAAAACTGCTGTTAATTTAATGCAATTATAATGTCAAAATTACCCTTTCTCAAGCTTTTCCAAACACCTGATCTAAACATTATCATAGTTTTATACCCGTATAGAAAATACATTGAATATATCGTGTAAATGCCATAAAGATGGCAGTTCTTATATTTCATTAGAATAACAACATATATTTAGCACAACTTGAATGACCATAAAATATTTATATATTTACCCGATAAATATCTTATAGCAACTGTGATCATTAGAACGACGACTCGCATCATACAACGCTGCGCCTGTCAATAACTTCAATGCGGGGGAGGGGGGGGGGGTCAGCAACTGGCAGAAACCTGCAGTAACGACTACTGAAATCCAGTTCTAACAAATTATGACATGTTCATACAATAAATTGATTTATTAAAATCAATAAAATTGTAATGTACAGTAAGCATGAAAATAAGGAGTCTACGTAATATTTGATAGCCTTAAATTAATATAACTAATGAAACCTAGTAGTAATTATTTAGTGTAAACAAATGTTTAATTCGCAATTGATTTAAATATGTAGCCATATTTAATCTAATTTTCTAAACTATTTAATGCAATCCAGTTCATTTCTTTTAAAGAAAATACTGTACACATTTGAATTGAATGCATTTGAAAAAAAGCTAGAAAGAATTAAAATTAAAGGATTTTATTAGGTATTTCCATCATAAATTATAAATACATCCAATCAATGAGAACATAATATTATATTGACTGGTTCACATTTTTAAGTAATTGAGAACATATAATGTGGAGGTACTATTAAGCTACACTTACCCACAGTATTTATCGCAATTAGCTTACGTATAGTTGCATTTATTATTTGCTGAAAATGTCCAATAATTTGTCTATTAAGAAAGTCATTCCATGCTTTCTTCACACTAACTAATAAAACTCTACCGGAATGACCTATTCAAGAGTTACACTATAATGAAAAACATATGAAATTTAATTTTAACACTTACCTATTTCATTTTCTCATCTTCAGGGATTTTTAGTAACTAAAACTGAAAATTGCGAAGATCAAATTGCTGCCATTAAATAGATAATTCACCACTAATTTACATGTAAGTCACAAAAATTAGATTTTTCGTATTTAATAATAGAAGTGTCCTGGACCTGCGCACTCTCCAAGTTCTGTTTTGCTTTTTAGTTTCAGAATTTTTAATTCTATATTTTTTTTTCTGGAATTGTAAAAGAACTGTTCTAGAATCGTATTTCCACTAACTAACAAATTTAAATGGATCGATTTTGAACTGGTTAGAGATGGGAAGATATTGCTCACAGTCTACATAGTTTACCTACCCTAAGTTGTAAATTATTCTATTCTAATCTATTGCCACATAATAAAAAAATACATTAATTCAATAATTATTATATCAAAATTCGTCCAACGAACACTTTTATCAATACAGAGTGTGTGTCTTTATTATATTAATAAATATACAATAGGTTCATCTATACAATAAAGAAATATTTGTTGATTCATTTGATTATGAATATAATAAACATAAATTATTGCTTTAAAAATCGGTATTCATTAAAGTGATTAAAGAAGTTTTTAACAAAATAAAGTAAGTTCATATTATATATAAAGTGAATTTTCTTATTGCTAACCGTGGCACATTGTATGAATTTACTACTTTATTGCTTATATGAAATTTATACATTCCGTTAATTAACAATAGTTGTAGAAACTGTGAATTATATAATAGACCTATTTATTACCAAAGTTTGCTAAATAATATAAACAGATTTCGAAAATATGCGATTAGTGTAAAAAGTCCGAGTCTTTTACATTAAAAGCACATTTTCGGAATCCGGTTATACTATTTGGCAAACTTTAGTAATAATTAACTCGCTTAATACGACCAACATCAAAAAGGTACAGCTGCATGAAAGCCCAACAAATATACTTAATATATAGATAATATCGGGTTAAAGATAAGCATAACAAAACAATGTAGGTACATACATACTTTACCAATACTATTTATTGATAAATTTTAATATTAGTATGCATTATTCATTTATAAATCAAATTATTAAGCTCATTCTGTCAGCATTTTTTATGTGATTTAGTCCTTAATTCGTACAGCCCACAAACGATCGAATTCGCTGGCTAATAAGTTAACAAATCTTAACGACCGTATTATAACTTCTGTCCCTTCTTCAAAATCTGAAACAACAACATATACAAGAAGTATTATTTGAGAAAAGAGTGTACATATACCATTTACAATATTTTTCTTTTGTAATTCTCCTTATCAGTTTTGTATATCCGTTAATTTATTACTAATATTTTTTTTTTACCATCCGGTAAATTAGCAAATTTTCTGTCGAAATCAATTAACTATCTGCTCTTATAACCCTGATGACATTCCCGACAGTAAATGCAAATCGTTTTGTATAAACTACTGACACACTATATTTGTATTTAGATTATGCACATGTTGAAATGTCTAGCTGGTGTATCAAACTCGGCAAAATTAGTGTTACACCTAAAACAAAGCATATTAAACCTACTTTAACGTTCACACACACGCAAAATGGCAAATATTAGATTTCCACTTACTGTTCCTTACATATAAAGCTAGATTAGGTAATTTAAATATCTAATAATAATTACGTATTTAACAAGTGGGACTAAGAAATAAAAGAAAGGCAAAGTGTGCTAAATACCTTAACTTTGCCTGTAATAACACTAAACACACTACTTTTACGAATGCAGACAGATAAAATACGTTACGAGAGAGACGCAGAGAATATGTAAAATGTGGATCCGAGGTTTTAACTACTGCACAAGATATACCTGCAAATAAAGCGTAAAACATAGTATGTATTGGGGTGAAATGTTTGAAAAAAATCAGTACCGTTATAAGTTCATTTATTAACACAATTAACTCAGTACTAAAAATACATTATAACTCATGGAAATAATAAAATATTTAATTAAATTAATAATATACTACTTTAAATTAACAAACTACTTAATAATTTCTTTTTTTAATGCGTAATAAACTTCATTTTGTTAATACAATAAACTTACTTTTTCAACGTGACCGCCAATAAACAAAAATGTTCAGTATAATAAATAAATTTATCCATACAATATATCTTTTTCTTATTCTAATAAATCCAACTCAATAAACGATGTTTATTAATTTGTTTTTTCAGTGTTGCTACCCATTCCAACGTTTTATATCTACTTATTTGTGTATCACTCAAATATAATCATGAGAGCTAAAGTGCTGTTATGGTTATTTTCTGCAACTACCACAAACCCTCGTTGGGCAAAACTTAATTGATAACGTCGTATTCATATTACTGATTAATTATTCTGTTTTGGTTTTCTAAACATGATTACTGAATTGTTCCATAACCATCCGGATTTTTTTGTTACAGGGCAATCTACGCAGTCTTGAAACAGTAATAGAACAAACGGACCTATTAATAAATAATAGATAGTTGTACATTCTATTTTTTCTATGTAATCAAGGAATTATAGAAAAATGGTCTAATTTTTTCTAATATTTCTTTAATAATATTTGTTCCCAAAAAGACGTCATCGGGCCAAAATTTTTATCAGTTAAGATAATCAAAGTTTACAATTTATTAAATTGTATAAATTAATTCAATCGTACAAATTTTAAATTTTTAGCATCTTAATTGCTAAAAATTTTGATCTAATGGTGCCTTTTTGAAAACGAAACCTATCGATCGCCTGAATATTATTAAAGAACTAACTGTCAAGAATTAGACCACTTTATTTCTTCCATCATTTTTTTTTGTAACATGTACCCACATCGAGTCACACGCATTATATTTTCTTCAATCACTTATGTACCTACTCTTAATTCAAAATGTACAGATGTCAACAATGGCTTCCAAATAAAAATAAAAAATACTGCTAGGTAGTATGTAAGATGCAAGCTATATTTCTTATAGCCAAGTAAATGACGCTGACTGGTGGATAGTGCAGTGCCATAAAAAGTAAAAGGTCTATTAGTGTACCTTTGTGTAAACATTGAAATTTATTCAGTTTTTGTTTACAATAAGACTCGTAGTTCTGGGCAAATTTGGAAATCTTGTTTATCGTATTTATATAAAACATTAAAAATACCAAATTTATTATAATCGTAATTTTTTTCAAAAATATCAGTTTTGAATTGTGCCACTATTGCTGTGAATAAGCAATTGATTTTAAAAACTCCGTCACCTTATTTATTTGCTTCTATAATTTTCAGGCATTGTCTAGGCGTAAAACGATTAAATAAACAAAACCTGCAATTCTAGATTCCCCATTTTAATCTGTATAGATATGTAAACAAAATAATTTCAAACGGGTGAAGCTATTTCTAGAAAAATATTGGATTCATAAATACCTTCCCTAAGTAAAAATACATGTCAGTAAAATTTCTTGAGACCGTGGTACTTAAAGTATGTCTTAGAAAATGTAATGTATTTCCTTTAAACAAACAACCTCAACCGTTTCTAGCGGATGTACCTACACTAAATATAATATTTTGTAATTTGCTAAATTGATTTAAATATGTTCCACCTACTTTGTCGGCTTTCTATTAATAACAATCGCTCACGCAACAGAACTGTTTTGGTCGACAAAAATTGAGCAAGGAAATTACTGAATTTTCCAACCCGATCAGGTTACAGCAATTATACACGTGTGTAATTATCGCTCAATAATTGCACGGGCTACTACCTCATTATGATTCGATCACTGAAAGAATGCTGAGTAATACCGTTGGTTAAGTATTATCTCTATTTACTAGAAATAGCAAAACGTTTAATCTCGTAAAAAAATAGTTTAAAAAATTCTAAGTTCTTGCAAATTGTTGCTGAGACGATTTGAACATTGTTGCAGATTATCAAAAAATGTAGCTAATTAATCACCAACTTAGTGCTTGTATTCATGAATATAGTATATTACATTTTACATAAGCCGTGTCACCAAAAATAAATATGTAATGTCAAATAAGTAAATCCACGATTATGCTTCCTATTCAAGACGAAAGTATGTTCTGATTTTTATCCTCAATTAAAAATAAAATCGTATCAACTGAAAATCAAATCTGTGCCATGAAGTGAAGTCTCAATTATTACTTGTTCGTTGTGATTACTTATATTTACTTATCAGGCACTCCTGCAGCGAAATCTTTCTTTTAATCATCATCATAGTGCCGATAAAAACCGGTTACGGTAATTAGCTAAAGCGCGATTTGAACCCGCGATCGCTAGTAATAGTTTGGACTTCTTACGATACTCGGCTATCACGTTATTATTATTCATTTAAATACTTCTAAATACCTGGACTTCTCAAGTTCGAAGTTCATTTACCATTTGTTGATAGCAGTTTGCAACAGCAACTGTCATCTTGAAAATCTACTTGTTAGTTTTAGACCGGCGTGAACTTGGCAAGCAACTTTATTAAAAAAAAATAAACGTAGTACGGTTCGATTGTACTTCGTTTGTACCCGTTTGTACCACCTTCAGTTTCGTTTGTACCTCAAAGGTTAAAAAAATAGAAAGGGTTAAAAAAAAATTCAGCAAGCAAGTACAAGATATTCAAAAACGAACAACGCCATTCGAAAGAGCATTGTTTGTACCCGTTTGTACCACCTTCGTTTTCGTTTGTACCTCAAAGGTTAAAAAAATAGAAAGGGTTAAAAAAAAATTAGCAAGCAAGTACAAGATATTCAAAAACGGACAAAGTCATTCGAAAGAGCATTGTTTGTACCCGTTTGTACCTCCATTTAAATCGTTTGTACTTCCACCAAACTGGAAGTAGAAACATTTGAAATAAGTAAGTTGGCGAGAGAAATTTCGCCCATTTTTGAGATATCGGAAAACGGCCAAAGCTATTCAAAAGAGCATCGTTTGTACCCGTTTGTACCTCTTTTTACATCGTTTGTACTTCAACCAAACCGCAAGTAGTGACAATTCAAAATATGTCAAAGAGAGAAATTTGGGTTTTTTTTTAAGATATCAAAAAACGGCCAAGACTATTCAAAAGAGCATCATTTGTACCCGTTTGTACCTCTTTTTAGATCGTTTGTACTTCAACCAAACCGGAAGTAGTGACAATTCAAAATATATCAAAGAGAAAAATTTGGGTGTTTTTTAAGATATCAAAAAACGGCCAAGGCTATTCAAAAGAGCATCGTTTGTACCCGTTTGTACCTCTTTTTAGATCGTTTGTACTTCAACCAAACCGGAAGTAGTGACAATTCAAAATATGTCAAAGAGAGAAATTTGGGTTTTTTTAAGATATCAAAAAACGGCCAAAGCTATTCAAAAGAGCATCGTTTGTACCCGTTTGTACCTCTTTTTACGTCGTTTGTACTTCAACCAAACCGGAAGTAGTGACAATTCAAAATATATCAAAGAGAGAAATTTGGGTATTTTTTAAGATATCAAAAAACGGCCAAGGCTATTCAAAAGAGCATCGTTTGTACTCGCTTGTACCTCTTTTTACATCGCTTGTACTTCAACCAAACCGGAAGTAGTGACAATTCAAAATATGTCAAAGAGAGAAATTTGGGTTTTTTTAAGATATCAAAAAACGGCCAAGGCTATTCAAAAGAGCATCGTTTGTACCCGTTTGTACCTCTTTTACCATCGCTTGTACTTCAACCAAACCGGAACCATTCAAAGATATGAGAGAAATTTCGCTAATTTTTTGTCATTTGATTCAATGCGTTGAATATGCCGCTACACGACTCAATTGAATATCTTTCTTTATAATCTCCCTAGCAGAGGTCTATAATAATTAGATAATAAGAAAAGTATAATTGGTGCATATATTTACAACCGGTATCTGCAACCAAAGATATAGAAATATATAATAAGAGATGGTTTAAAAACAACATACATATTTAAAAATATACTTAAAGGTCTCACAAAGTAAAAATTAAATACATAGTTAATTAATAAATAGTGGTCACATTACTAGGTTGTCTGACCTAATTTGGCAAAATGCAGAATATCTGTATTTATGTTTATAATATATGTTAATAATAATATGTTTTCTAAAATAGGGGATGGGAACCTTGGTCAATTAAGAAAAAATGTAACATAAACATTGAAAAGAACTACTTCCGGTTTCGCTAAGTACAAACGATTTCAAAAAAGGTTGCAAACGATATTCGTTAACGATAGCGTTAGCCACTTTGCGATATCTCAAAAATTAGCAACATTTCTCTGTCCGACATATTTTCATATGTCTCCACTCCGGTTCCCTTTGAGGTACGAACGATTTAAAAGAAGGTACGAACGAGTACAAACGATGCTTTTTCGAAAAGCCTTGGCCGTTTTTTGATAACTCAAAAAATAGCCAAATTTCTCTCTTTGACATACTTTGAATTGTCACTACTTCCGGTTTGGTTGACGTACAAACGACGTAAAAGGAGGTACAAACTGGTACAAACGACGCTCTTTAGAATAGCCTTGGCCGTTTTTTAATATCTTAAAAAAAACCAAATTCCTCTCTTTGACATATTTTGAATTGTCACTACTTCCGGTTTGGTTGAAGTACAAGCGATGTAAAAAGATGTACAAACGGGTACAAACGATGCTCTTTTGAATAGCGTTGGCTGTTTTCCGATATCTCAAAAATGGGCGAAATGTCTCTCGCCAACTTACTTATTTTCAAATGTTTCTACTTCCGGTTTGGTGGAACTACAAACGATTTAAATGGAGGTACAAACGGGTACAAACAATGCTCTTTCGAATGGCGTTGACCGTTTTTGAATATCTTGTACTTGCTTGCTAATTTTTTTTTTAACTCTTTCTATTTTTTTAACCTTTGAGGTACAAACGAAACTGAAGGTGGTACAAACGGGTACAAACGAAGTACAATCGAACCGTACTACGTTTATTTTTTTTTAATAAAGTTGCTTGCCAAGTTCACACCGGTTAGTTTTAGCTCTATTAACTATGCAAGAATTTTCAAAAT
Source organism: Protaetia brevitarsis (assembly GCA_004143645.1). Lineage (NCBI taxonomy): Eukaryota > Metazoa > Arthropoda > Insecta > Coleoptera > Scarabaeidae > Protaetia > Protaetia brevitarsis. The sequence continues at coordinate 18,879 of RXPK01003824.1, forward strand.
TGTTTTAGTGTCGAGTATCAAATTCAGAGATTTTACTTCTGTTGACCTATTAAAACTGAAACAAACTGAAATATGTAATTTATTTAAAAAAAAAAAATAAATAACATAAATATCCGATCACTCCGCGCTACATCAAATTTGATTAATTTGGGACAATTGTTTTGGGAACACCTGGGTTCGCATTATCAACCGAAGACCGAGTGAATTCCGTAAAAATAAGAAAGAAAGCGGTGCATGTTTAAGTAACAGGTCTCTCTTATTTTTACGAAATTCATTCGGTCTTGGGTTGATAATAGGAACCTAGGTGATCTCGAAACAATTGTCCCAAAATCAAACCTGATGTAGTGCGGAGTTATCCGATATTTACGTGTCTATTTGATATATGTTCATAAAAATTTGCATAATAATAAAGCCCTACAAGTCTTGAGGGCAAACCCGCACTGCATTTCTTTCTTGTCTCACAATTATTTTAAATATAAAGTATGCATAGTATTTTTAATTTAATTAAAAGGAAAAACACATTTAGCGATATTTTTATTGTTGTTTTAATTGTTATAGACGAAAAATCATTATCAAAAGATTCACTTTGCATAGATTTAGGCTTGAGTTGAATTGTCAAAACGCACATACCAATCCACATTTATCGACTGTTACGTTGGTATATTTTTTGAAATAAGATTTTCTAAATATTTTGCTCCGCTAGAAAGTCTAACACAAATGTACGATATTTAGGTCATTTACAGCGCTGGAATCGCTATCGGCTCGTGCCTGAAACACCTGCCGTACTCTAATATAAGTAAATAGTGTGGTTGCTAATATAGATGTGCTAAACCCATCCACAGAAATTACCATATTTTAATATTAATAAAAATCCGACAAATTAGTGCAAAATCTGGCTTTATTAGCTTATCGGACCAATAACCTTTGCACTTACATACTGAAAATCAATAATTTAAAAAAAAACAATCAGTGAGTCACGCATTTTGCTGCTTATTCCAAGACAATTTATATAAGCTGTTATGAATATCAATGAACAGAAAGTGTCTGGTGTCGACTGCGCGAAATTCTTAGCGCAGGATGATTCAAGTAACATTAGTTAACAAGGATGTTATTGCCTGTTGAATACATTATTGGCTCTCCGAAGTCAATATCATGCAATCGAATTCCGGTTGCATCTTCACAGCTTACCGCATCCCGTCAATGGATCAGTGAATCATCGTCCACCGACACCGTAAATAGAATGGCCATTATCGTTAGAATCTATGCGCCAGCTTGTTTCACGAATGGGGCGTTTATTAAAATAGACAATATCGCATGTTACGTAATGGTGAAAATTACTATAGACCATTCAAACCCACATCTAACAATAAGTGTAGAGCTGATGAGAATCTGTGCAATGTTGTCAAATCTCATTGAACAGGAGATTAAAGCTGAGCGTCCATTAAGTCGGGTTGTCGGTGCGGCGCGGCCGCAACCGCTTTGATCGCTCAGCTTCGCGTCTCGCCGCGCTACGGATCTGATGGACGGGGTACCATTCACTTGATGGTATTTTTCTAAAAAGCCGATTTGCGCGGCACTGGGTCGCTCCGACTGCCCGACCTAATGGACGCTCAGCTTTATAATGTTTAAAGTGGCAGAAAAGATCCTTAACTAGTGATGGGCACTATCGATATTTTCGACTATGGATAGTTGGACCAACTATCGATAGTCGACTATCAATAGTTGAATATCGATAGCTATCGATAGTCAACTATCAACAGTTACAGTGAGTGCCTACCACTCTACTGAAATAACGTGTCTCAGAATTACAATGTATTTTGTTTCTCGCTATTTATTATTTCTGTTTTTTATTGTATGCTAATGGTAATTGTCTTAACACTAGCATTTCGTTTCATGGTTTTATCAGTACCAGGTACTATAGTTATTACACAAGAGAGAATTAGTTCCACTCAATGAATAATTGATGACTGATAATCCAAACGTTTTAAATTAACACAAACCTTTAGGTTATTCAGAAAAAAATAATAATAATAAATAGCACATTAAGACGATGCTTGTAGTGTTTCCATTGAATTTGGGCATCTCTCTGCGTTGTAAACTATACATAAATATATTCCTGACGGGTACTACGACGTTCAACTATCGACACTCGAATATCCATAATTATGAATAGTCCAGTTATCGATAGTCGATTATCGGTATTCAGCTATCGATAGTTATCGATATTCAACCATCGATAATTATCGATAGTGAACTATCGATAGTTTCAAGACTATCGTTAGTCAAAACTATCGATAATTATCGATAGTCACTATTGATAGCGCCCACCACCGTCTTTAAGGGATTCACTGCGATTTTCCAGCCGAAAAGTTATTTATTTCTTTCAGCTTTAAAAAATAATTTAATGCTTAAAAAAAATGAAGCACCGTAAGTGTCTCAAACAGATTATTGAAATTTTGGAAGTTTTACTTTTTCGTATTACACGTTGTATATTTCAAAAATAATAGACAACTAATGTAGTATACAAATTTGAAAAGAGTGGAAAGAGTGAGTTCACAAAAGTAGGAAATAATTTTCTAGTAGATTAACAATACTGTCGTTTATGATGTAAACAAGCATAAAGAACTGGCAAAATATAAACTCTTTTTTACATTTCGGAACGTTTTTCTTAAAAACTGTTAGTGATATCAACAAGGTTTTTTTTTCATTTTTTTAATTACTTGACTAAAAAGATAGTAATAACACTATTTCTTAGGACCGGTTTCATAATAAATATTACTTTAGTACTTTAACAAAAATCTGTGTATTATTTATGGAAACTTTAATTTAAAGTAATTTTAAAGCTTTAAAGTGACATTATGAAACTCATCCCTTACACTTTTATTACTTGTTGTAATATTTACAACACCTATGGCACTTTGAAACCTGTGAAAGTAGCATCAAAGTTACAAAAGTATTAAAATCGCATCAAACAATTCTTTTGCTATCAACGATAAAGTAAAAGCTAGAGTAAGCTCTGATTTTCCCATTTTGAATCTAATGTTGGACAACAATAAAGACAGCTTCTGCCTTAGATGTACGGCTGTCCCATCTTAGACTGGGTCTTTGATTACAGCTCTATTTTTGTGTTTAGGAAAAAAGTCTTTTATACAAAAGTTTTATAAAATTCAATGCTGCATAACCTAAAAATATTTCTGACTATACAGGTTGTTCCAAAAGTAGAGCCCAAGAGCCTTCATCATAGGAAAATAGGAAGAATAGAATGGGGGAGGCATTTCCATTCATTCAATAGAAGAGTTGAAAAAACTACCCCAAAAGTTGCAAAAGAGAATAAAAATATGTTTAACAGAAAGAGGATATATTTTTAAACATTTGCTATAAATTTTGACAATTAAGGATGATTGCTACGTGTAAATACTTTTAATTAAGGATGTATTTTGTTGTGGTTTAATGTTCACTTGTTTTTTATTATAAATAAATGACAAACATTAAGTCTTATTTCAATGGCTTATTAATAAAATACATACTATTTAAGTAACTAAGTAAACCTGCAATGAAATAAATAAACAGTCACTGAGATGTAAGAAGGACGAAGTATTACATACTAACTTAATAAAATTGTTGATAGTTTTGACGTTTAACTATTATGCTGGTCAGATAATTGTCACGACCTGCCCTATTAAAAATAGGTATTATTATTTCTGTAATTATAATTAAATTTCACTCTTATTTTTCAAAAAAATATGTCATAGTTTTGTATTTTATTCTCTAATACTAACATATATTTACTAATTTGAGCCAACGTGAAAATTAATAGAAAATTCCGTAGAATTATTTAAAATCGTTAATTATCTACAAAATTCTACATGAGGTATCATAAATGTTTAGTATGAATTAAAAGAGTTTTGTGTAAGGGTTAGTTTAGGATAAGCAAAGGTATAGGGTGCTATTTAAAAAATCAAGTTACCTTAGGCTAAAGTTAAGCAAATTGTCAGGATTATAGTGGATACTTGTATATAACTATACTGATTTTGATTTCACTGTTCTATCAAGCCAAGTATGTATGTGCGATATTTAAAATATGAATATCTAAAACAAATGCATATACAAACTACGCCACCTTATCCGAAAACTTGCAGCAGAGCGATTTTTTAAAAGCGTAGGTAAATAACAACGTTGCTATTACAGATAGACATATAATAGCTTATATAAAGTGATGTTATTTTTCTACTTGGAATTTAAAAATGAAATAATATATAGGGTGTTCCATTTAAAATAACGAAGTAAGTATGGGTTTTCATAGTTTTGGAACACCCTGTATATCCAAAAATATTTTTAGGTTATGTAGCATTGAATTCAGTAAAGCTTTTGTATTAAACTCTTTTTTTCTTCTAAAATCAATAATTGAACTGTAATCAAAGACCCAGTCTTAGGTGGGACCCTGTACAATCGCCGACATTATTATTTAGCACTCGAACGAATGACGCTGTACAATGAACAACAAATTCTCTGACTTGTTTATTATATTACTAAAGCAGCTTCACCTGAATATATGCCACTACCTCCGTGCTTAATGATGCACACAGTCTTTGAAATTCCTCTATGTACTTAGCGTCCCCGTATATAGTTCCCACGAACTGTTAAAGTCTGAGGCGCTGTTCTTAAAACCATGCAAAAGACGATAAACATCAAATAAGACAAACACTGTAACAGATAAAATACGTTTGCACAACCGTTGATGGTTGTTGGTCAGGTCACATCCAGAACAATCTTGGTAGAATGTCAACGGCTTTTACATATCGTAGATTTAAAAGCAACCATACCTACGACCGCATAGCCGCGCTATTAGATGAAATACACAATGGGTTAAAATTAGATCATGCACACATTGTTACAGCAGTGACTGTTGGTAGCAGCGATTTTATGAGAGCTTTTAGAATTTAGAATTGTGCAAAAGAGTTTAGAGGATGGAGAGGAACGCCCAATAAGTGAAAAAATGTAGATTCCTTATTTTTTTCCATTTATTGATAAGAGCTGTTAAATCTTTTGTTGCCACTTTATTTTGGATGCACTTTACATATATTAAATATGTACACCACAACAGATGTCAGCCAATAAGATACTCCAAAAAATTGACGATGACGGAAACAATGCATTACTTTCATATGTTCATTCAAAAACAATTAGCAAATGCCATATTTAGTTATACGCTGCTATTCGTCCAAAATCTGCAAAAACTGTGTATAAAGTTCTTGAACATACATTAGATAGACCTTGCACCACAAGATGGAACACCGTATTTCTTTGAAACAGATCCGCTTTATTAAAGAAAACTCGATGGGATTGCATAGGGCACTAAATTTGAGATATACTCTCACAGACAGTAAATCGGCATACATACAAGAATTTTTAGAATGTTCTAGTCCAATTGTAGAAGCAAATCAGATTACGGGCAGAGAATGTACACTTAACATTGCTTCCATGGTTTTCTAATGGGAGCAGTTACACCCACAGACACGGTACGGTTACGGTGAAACGATCGTCGAATCATTGCTCGCCAAGTTGTTTTCCGAGCAATCTTTACTGTGACATGGTCTTAACTGTGCCGTTACTGTCTGCGAGTGTCAATTGCTCATAGTCAATGAACCACGACGTATTGAGGTTAGTTTTTCAAGATACATCAGTGGCTCTTTTTGATAAATCGCAATGGATGATAAAAAATTAATAGAATGTGTCAGGGAACAGAAACTTCTGTATGATTTTTTCCAATCCCTGCTATTCTCTATTATGAGGTTTAAAAAATTCATAGATTCGCAAAGCAACATATAAAAGTACTGGTAGAACTTGGTTTCATCGTCTACCGGTTGTGAGTAGTTTTGCGAACTTCCCTTCTTCTCCCCTCGATAAAAGTATACTGCGTACTCATTTCCTTCTTCGAGGTCAAGACCTCATTTCTTTCTCATCTAAAATCAAGGCGATTTTGCACAATGTTGAATTTTTTTAAGCATTGCACTGAAACATATGACCTATAAATCGAGGGGAAATTCATTGAAATTGCCTGTGATCTGACCATACTGTGTGAACGGGTCGCCTTTGACTGGACGATGATTTAATCGTAATCTGATCTGCCCATGGCTGCAGGTGTAAATCTACCTTAAGTACTGCAACGATTTAACCACTGCTTATTAAAATAGTGTAGTAATTACATTTCAACAGCTTTTTTATTGTATTACACCGCGAGCGGAAAATAGTTTGCCACATCTGCGCCTTAAAAACAAATGGTTTACGTGTGTAGAATCAATTAATCAGATCAGACTAAAAATCATTTTTAAAACTGTCACAGTGATAGTTCTTTCACTGTGATATACAAAGTCAAGGAGGACATTAGAAATCATAGCAGTAGTAAGAAAGTTTTTTTTTGATTGGGCTCCAACTTAGAAAGTGATGGCTGTCAACAAAACCAATCACCTAGAACATAAGCCATTTTCACAATTTCGCAATATTTTGCCGAAGTGAATACGGATTCAGAAAATATGACTCGCTATTCAGAGGTGAAATCTGTTTTCGTAAAATACCTTTCTCAGTGCCTGTTGAACCACTGTTTTCATACGTAACATAAACGAATCTACGGAAATCACGTAAACTTTCAGATAATATGTTCGAAAAGATAATTGTTTTGAAATCTAATTTAAATTGTGATATCTATAGTATGCATGTTTAAATATATGCCAGCTGATGTATAACTTATATTTATTGAATTGTATATAATCTGAACTAGCTTTTATTTTTCTACCCTAAACAATATATCCTTTTAGATATCACATCGCATTTCACTCTTAGATACAGGTAGGTCATGTTGTTGAAATATTTATATTTTTGGGTTATCTTTGTACATTATATTTATTTTAATTTTAATCGTTTAATTTATTCGAATAAACTTTACGATTTTTTTATTCGTACTTCGAATAATTTTTACCCATCTCTGTCTGTGATCTGGCAACGATTTAGGCAACTTTTTTTAGTCTACGTTTAACTCTGTACGCGCGGAATCACAAGTAACGTTCTCAAAAACTATATTCTTTCGGATGTGATTCTGAAATCAGTGTATTTCAATTTATATTGAAAGTATTTTCAATTTCAACATCAGTTAACCACCTGTTAATAAGACTGGAAGATTTCATAACTTGGACGGCATAACATTTAGAATTTTATGGCGCCCTATTAAACTCGGGCCATAAATTTCGAAACATCTGATTGTAATAGTAAGAATTCCCAGAATTGTATTTAAATATTTTATTATTTAGTTTTAAATGGGACTTTTTATTTTTAATAACGGTTTTACTAGTATTTGCATGATGTGTAAAATCCATTTAAATAATAAAAAAGAAACATTGAAAAGTAGGTTGAATAATATATTGCAATAAACAGTAGCCTTAGTATGCCTTAGTGCACATCGCATCGTGGAACTTACCGGACGCTTCGCTTTCAGTTGTAGAAATATTCTCTCATCTTCCCACAATTTTGTTGGAAACGAAAAATGCATTATAATTTATGCGTTCTTAAAAAAAACACATCGATAGAAAAGTAAATAATACTTGTTTTTAAGAATATTTCTTCGTTTATACTAAATGAAGAGGTAAAAAATTATTCATTTATTCTTTTATATCGAAGTTCGCTCATTTCTGTTAAATACAATTAATAGTAAACAATGAAATGTTTGTTTTTCCACCGCCAACTTCAATACTCGGCGAAATTAAAAAAAAAAGAGAACCTTGTAGACTTGAAGAAAATAATAACCGAACGATTCAAGCCTGAGCAAGCAAGAGAGAAAATATCGGCTCCTTGTAATAGAAGGGACCCGATATTTTCTGTCTCACTCTCTTCCGCTCGCATCGTTCGGATACTTTTTTCTTCAAGTTACAATGTACCCTTGCCAAAGTATTGATATAAAATATCAGTCACCGTCACACGTCACTTTATTCAACAAAAATAAATGATTTTCATCTACAAAATAAAAAAAATCATTTGAAAAATAAGATATGTTTCACATAACTTAAAGCACTCATTCAACAAATAACACTAGAATTATCAAAATGCCGTGTGGTACAAATACGCTTAAAAGTACAATAGAAAAAAAAAACATATCGTGGTGTTTGCATCCCCCTTCTTTGCCAATATAATTATCCAATTTAATATTCCCATATTCAATATGTACTGCTTTATCTTGCTTTTAAAATGTATGCCTGTTAATTTCTTTAAATCATTCGGTATATTATTATAGAAATTAATATCTGCATACATGTTAGTATTTGTGAAAGTTTTTCACGGGTGTATCTCGCGATTCTCGTGTGTGATATCTTTCGAGTGTTATATCCATGAATTTATCTGGTTTTTAATAATTTTAGGCTTATTTCAATTTTTTTGTGTTGCAGTTTATATAATACTATTACGTTATTCAACATTATTAACTGCGTAATATTTAGTGCCTTTGTATACATATTCCTTTGTCCTTTTCCCATTGTTGTACAATGGCTTATAATTGCTTCTATGTATCGTGGTTTTAGGGAAATTATAATAAAATTCAGATAAGGGTAATTTTTTTTACGTTTCACCGTGCAATCGGCTTTTTCAAAAATGTCCAATAATAATAATAAAAAGTGAGTAATAAAAGATTTTTTAAATTATTGTTAGGAAAAAATATTTTATTTTTGAAATTGAGAAAGGAATTATATATTAGAAATTCTTACCTAAAACATCTATAGTTAAATTTGTAACATTAAAATAAGTAAAAAAAGTTATGTTTTACATGTGATCACACACACACACACCTCACATGTGATGTGAGATCTTCAACTTTTATGATATAAAAATTGAAATCATTGTGGTTTTAGTGAGCAACTTTAATATAATATTAAAGTTGCTCACCAAAACCAAAATGATTTCATTTTCTTTTTTGTACACAAAACTTACGTAGAATAAAAAATTTGAACTATTATCCGAATTTGATTTCCGCTAAAACTACAATACAGAGAAGCAGTTATTGTCTTTATTACATTGTATTTGTTGACATTCTGTAGTTCATCTTATATAATATTTTTGTGATTTCATTCTGTTTTCTTTGCAATTTCGAGATATATTGTTTCTCTGTATTTCTCCATATGCTTATTAAGTAATTAAAAGTGGGTGATATACACATTTTTTATTAGCACTTGGCAATGTGTATTTAATTTATTGTATGTAATTATTAATAAACTAATGACTTTAGAATTGATAATGTGAAAGCTTTTGCCGGTTAATTTACATATTTATCTGCGTAGACGTCGTGATGAGTTAAACAAACATGATTTGAAGTATCAATCGTGTCCTGTCCTGTTCACGTATCCGTCGCATTAATATAGTAATTACCCTTACATTGCCAATGTTAAGCGCTAAGCTTTCGCTGCAGAATATAGGTGTTTGCGGTGGCAGCGTACTTTTATAAGGATTCCAGCGCATTGTATTTCCCTGAATGCACGCTGGGAACTTTAAGTACGTTGTAGGGTAAGCGAACAATGCATTCATATTGCCCGGTTTCTTCGAGATGGCATTGTTTATATACTATTCCTTTTAATCAGCCCGTAAAACGGTTAGGAATCAATGAAACTTCTCGCAGACCCAAATCATTTCTTTTTATATTCAATAATGGTACTCCACATTGACATGCTCAGATGGGTCAGTCTAAGTAAATGGCTTTTGTCAGTTTTCGTCAAAGAAGAACTTTTAATTATTGTGATGCAACTAATTTGGAAGGAACGTTAAGTTACGTTTCAGATTTTATTGTCTTCGCATTTCAAACTCTTAAAACTTAGAAATATTTTGCCACAATAAGAAATAAATCACTTCACACCCATATACTTCTATTTGAATGCTAATGTATAGAAAATTGGCAAGCGGAAATATTACTTCCAGCACATAATAATACGCCTCACTTGCAATAAATTTAGCCATCATTTATGTATGTTTATGTGACCCAAACATAAATATTTTAGATATTTTAATAAATTAATTTTTTTCCACTAAAAATAATAATTCAATATATAAAAAATAAGTTTTTTGTAATATATTAAGTTTTTTTGGGAGGCGTTCAGAAGCGAGTAATTATAAGTAACATATGCTCGTTAAAAAACTTACACGATGCAAAATCATTCATACACTAACTACACCACAATGTATATAAGAAAAGAAATTTAATAGAACAACAATAATCTTGCACTTGAAACTTATATCTTCAAAGAAAAATTAAACATGTCGATCAGTCAAGTCGCATCGGAATTCATCTATTATTGATCCCCACATAAATAGGGATGTCACTTCCCTCCTGGGCATCCTCTGGTCGTACAAACCGTGATAGGTTTATGTCTCACCTGCGCTTCCACTGATCTGGTTGACAGAAATTGCGACAGCCATTTGGAGGTCACACCATTGACCCCCCTATTAGTTAATGCCTTTTTGACAGATTCACGTCGAATATGACCAAAAGCGCCTTCTATGCCTAGAAACGCCCTCACTATGACTTCTATAGTCATCTGTGCATCTTGGAGTTGACGGATCGAATGCAAATGCCGTCGCAATAGATTGACAAGAGTTCAACAGTACCCCATCCATACTCCCTCAGTAAGGTTTTTGCCACGGCTTTCCCGAACTCTTTGGCGAATGCAGAGAGATTACTAAAGTCGTTCCATGGGTGTCAAATATATCAACAACTGATAACTGACCAATTTGCAGTAGACTCGGGATTCTGCGAACTAATCACTAATTTTTGATTGTTCACATATTTCAGCGTTTCACATAAAGTAATATTCACATAATTGCGAGGCTCGTGTATTATATGATTGTTGTTAATAACAAATTATTTAGTTAGAGCAGAAATATTTCAATTACTATGGAATCCATATAGTACTTAGAATAGATAGTTTCGTGTAGTACCTTTAGGTGGGAGCATGGAGTTAGGATGACTTGTAATTATTTAGCTTTTCATAAATAAAGTATCCTCCAGAATATTTGTTCTAATATAATTATCTACAGCCTTTTCCGTCGTTTTCAAGAAGCATATTGTGAGGCTAACAGTCTTTGAGATTTAGGATGAGTAGTGTCCTTCCTGGTTTTGGCATGGAAGATATGTTTTAGCTTATTTGAATCAAGTATGGTAGGAGTTTATCTTGTCCTTTCTGAAATAAGACTGGAAGAATCTTGCTTTGAAGGGCTGAGGGGTGTCTACAGCCCTTCTCTGACGTTCGCTACTACATATGTATAGTGGCCTCTGATAATCCTTTTATATTCTTCGCGCAGGTTTTCCAAGTCACCCAGTTAAATGACTCCTATGAGTCGCTCCTCTAAAGAAAGAGACCTATTTCCTCTTCACACAAATCACAATAAACAAAAACAAACCAGAGTGAACAGACATCAGTAATAAATAAATAAACTTGCATTTAGTATATTTGTATTAGACATCAGTAAGCTTTGCGAATATCACAATCGAACAGGGAAACAGATATTGAACGAATTTAACTATTTCTATGTGGAGACAATCAAATCAACCATTCATATCCAAGCTTAGACCGAGAACATCAACCCTACATTGTGCTAAATGACACTCCAGCGGTAGGACCTGATACACTACCGCAAAGTAAGTACTGTGCAGACATTCTCTGCATCCACTAACAAAAATAATTAACTTCTGTTTTAAAGGTGGCATTTTTCCTAGTTATCTGAAACTAGCCATAATAAATATATATGTCAGTTAACGAAATAATGCAACTAATATCCGATAAGAATATTGTAGTGGGAGTATTTCTGGATCTCTCAAACGCTTTTCACAGTGTTGACTATGCAATATTGCTAAATAAACTAGAAGTAATGGGTTCCCGAAGCATAGTACTTAGCTTACATTGAGATCATACCTAGCAGGCCGCAAACAATGCATAGAAGTAAACCTAAAGGGCAGTCAAATTGGCCAGACAATGAAAAAGGTATACCGTAGGGTTCGTTACGAAGAGCTTTTTGGTTTATATTGTACACAAATGACTTACCTTGAAAAACAAATCATTTTCTAAATACACTCCCCGACAAAAACTTACGCGCGGTAAGAAATAAATTTCCATAATGAACTCTTCAGTTAATTTATTTTACTTGGCTATTTTTATGTATTAAATGAAACAAATCATGGTATTTCAAATGAATGAACAATAAATTTACAAAATTACCTGGATTGTGGTGTTTACTCTTACATTTACGTCAGAATAAATAACAATTCTGATAAGTGCTATACTGTAATCGTGTACGGTTAATTAAAATTGTAAGAATAAATAAGTACCCGTTAATATCACATTTATGTAGACATATGTGTTCACCGAATCATCGGTAGCAATCCGAGTAACCGTATGTTTGTGTACACATGTATTTATATACACATACATATTACTTTATTACACGGCATAAGTGCAATTTCATCAATATGCTTAACGCGTTATACGCTGTTTCCTTTTATACCATTCAATACAGAAACTGTAAAATATGAATAGAAAAAAAAGAAGTATGAATGTAAATTGTAGAGTTTCAAAAGTGAGGTTGCGATTTTTTTAATAGTTAGATATCTACATACATTTTCATAATGAACAAATTTATAAGAAACTAATAAATAAATATAGATATTTGTTGAAAGGCAGAACTACGTTAAAAATTTCTCACATAAAAAAGTACGTGTATATTAGGTTGCATGAATTAGTTGATCAAAGAGAACCAACTCTATAACCTTGACGTATTGTGTTTTAATTAGAATAATGTAAGTATATGTAACATCTATACCATTATTCAATCAGCGGCGAAAAAAAACACAAGAAAGCTTATGGCGCCACACTCAAAGTAATAAGGTAATAATTAGCAAATACTTCATTGTATATTGTATTTATTAGTACTGTTAGCATCCGATAAAATTGAGGTCCGGATATCCGGATCTACTATGTGAATCTGCTCTTCAGATCTCGGATCCGGATCCACTATCCGGTTTTCGAATCCGGATCTACTATCCGGTTTTCGGATCCACTGATTTGGATCTGGAAAGGATATAAATGATCGACCAACTCAATATTAGTGTACGTAATACATATGTACTATCTACAAATAATGCGCTGCATCACTCACTTTATATATAAGAAATTATATATTTCTTTACAATTTACCAATTTACTTATTACTGACGTCACCTTCTATTAGTCCTCTTAACCTCCCCTGTTCTTGCTGTTTTACAGCTGGTCTTCCAATCCTATTCCTTTCAGAAAGTGTAGGAAATCAGAATGCCCCAAGTTAGGTAAGTCTCCCTCTTCGATTTGACGTGCTCCCAGGTGCAACGCCCTTGAGTTGCGCACAGTATACGCAATTTGAGAGGGGATGGATGCCACCCTGTTCCCTAATCTGCTCCAGTGGTTTTGCTCCTCCGTTTGTTCCTTCCTTGTGAGGTACTCTCACTTTCGAAGTGGAACGCTTCTTATGGAGGTCCTGCTCCAATTCTTGTTTATTAGCGGTGTTGTCCCGCTAATAAACGTCCTTCTTCCATGGTTGATCCCACGAAAATGCTAGGAAAGAAAAGGTCCACCTCCACAAAGCCCCGCATGCAGAGGTAAGGCTAAATACAACGGGGTGCGCCAGGTGCCCCAAGGTTGGACTAGTAGACTGGTATTCTATTCAGCCACGCATCCCATCATCCTAGTCCGCCACCTTAGGATTTAGGTTTTTGTTGAGGTTGTCTGCTCTCGGTCCGTGCAGTTAAGCCAAGACTCCCCATCCCTTTCGGAACCTGGTTTAACAATTGGGCTTTCGGTAGCCGAAAGCAACAACTGGCATCGTTGTAGAACCCTGTGCAAGCCCTTAGCCACGACACGACAGCTCGGGCGAGCAGGGAATGGTTCACGGCAATGGTCTTCATTCATCTGCTCGGGTTTAAAGCAGAGAAGACGAACTTATAGCCGCCACTAACCATCTCGTCTTGAGCGAACGCTGACAAGGTGGCATTTCCCCTATCCACCACCCCGGGAACGCGCCTCTTCTTTAGGTACTCCCAACCCCCAGGAAAAAATATTGTAAACCACTTTGTACTTTTTTGCACGTTTCGGCCTGGTAGAGGTTGTCATCATGCAACACTTGTGCCGAACGATTACTACTGCTTCTCAAGCGAGATTCAGTTGCAAAAACCTAATTCTGACGTTGATATTGCATCATACCTTTTTTCGCGTATACTACATTCATCAAATGCTCTTTGTGGCCTACCAAATTGTTTTGTTGTAGGTGGACTTTTTTTTTACTACTAACAGTAGCAAGAGTGGTTAGATCAGAAAGTAGAACTTGCTCTACTTCCTGACCTAACCATGCACTCTTTATTTCCTGCTATAAAACCTTTTGCTTTGCGAGAACTTGCTTTCCAACGAAATTCCATATTTTTTTATAACATTTTTTATATATTGGCTTCTTATTCATTTATAATCTCTTTCATAAATACACTGCTTAAGCTTATGTACTAGCGTAGATCTTTTTAATTTTTTGTGTTTGTGCTACTGCGACAGCAGAACAAAATAAAACGCTAACGGTCGCACTCGGACGCACTTTATTTTAGGTACACACAATAACTGAACTATGAACAATTTTAAAACAAAATATCAAAACCAGCAAACGCTGCAATTTTTTATAAGCCACCTTGAACAAACATTTTTTGAGCTTTGTAATAGCACGAATTAACCCAAGTAGGTACAACATTAAGATATTTCAATAATTACGAATTAAATTACGTGTTTACTTTTGAAAAACTTATATTTAATAAATTCGGTAAAATACAAATATCTGCAATTATTTGCCTTTATTTTAGTACACACTTATACTAGCAAATAAGCCACAGAGCCCATATTTCCAACATTTATGAGTTGATAATTATACTTCAACATATATAGTATGCAAATTATGCAATTTACAGATCATTATTACAACTTGGTAAATTATAATTATTTCGCCCTATGAACGCAAGCGGGACCACTGTGCGACGGAGTGGTCCTGCCACCTTGCTTCGAGTCTTCCTCTCGCTCTATTTCCGCCAAGTTTCCAACTCCTGATGATTCTTAGTACTGATTTATCTCTGCTTCTATTCATACGTTCATAGCTCACTCTGTATATCATGAAAATAAATATTGTTTATTATTATATATTTATCTGTAGATTATGAAAATAAAAGACATTTCGGCATTAACAAATAGGATATTAGAAAATCCGCCAACGAATGAATATGTAATAAGTGCAAGAACTGGTGGCAAAAATCACTAGGGCAAAGAGGCGCGGGCGTAACAATTTTTAGGTAACAGGCCTGAATTTACTAAAGATCTGAGTAAAGACGGCAAAATCGTCAAAATGATCTGTCATAGTAGACTAAATAGACATATGTCTAAGGTATGCCTGGCAAATGACCCTACTTGCTGATTCTGTCAAGAGGAAGAAGAAATCCCACTTCATGTTCTGTTCCACTGTGATGCCCGCCCTGGCGAGGATAAGGTTTCTAACACTGGGTTCAGGCAACACCATAGCAAATAGCTACATAAAGAAGCCGCTCTCAAAGGTCTAATTAAGAAAGTTAGACAGTTAGAGAACATTTTTTTCTAGTTTACCACAGTGTAGCGCTCCGGAATTTGCAGTTATACGACTAATATACGAATTGTAGCATCTTTTCGTGCATGCGACGTCCAATTCTAAAAACCTGTGATTATTTCACGTAAGTGACGTCCTGTAGATCTGACGAACTTACATGCATACATCATTCACATTTTAATTTTTCCCTGTCGTGATGCTGTTACAAGTTCTCAATGTTCATTCTTTATTATGGTTGCATTTGTATACTTCCCTACTCCGCTGTTTGAAAAAATATCATTCGTCTCCTCCGTGATGTTGTAGAAGAAAAGAATTTAATTTCCCTGCAAACTAAAAACTGGACCTACCTTGTTGAATTTAGAGGCACTAACTTCAAACTTTTAAAATTGCAAGAGTAATATTTTAAGAAAACTAGTATATTTATTCAAACATAGTGAGAAACCTACAAAGCTTTTACGCTATTATTTGCTATTATTAAATAAGTGGTCTAACATTTTTTTATAACTTACATATAGATAGATTTTTTTTTAATCTCTGAATAACAGAAATACTAATAATTTGACAAAATATAGAGATATTAATTTTATTTTATTTTAAAACCAAAACACTAAAGTTATTTTTTAAAAATATTTATTTGAATATATTAAACCTGATGAAATCAATTTTTATTTTCTATCGGAACGCCCGATTTAGGAGAACAGCCCCCACCAAAACTCACGCAATTTTTCAATGTTTAGAATTACCTTACCTTATATGATTTAAGGTGAGCTCTCCAGACGTCAAAGAAGGAAGTATGTACATATTTATAGAGCGAAACAATAATTGCGCAAATCGAGGTCCAAGCCCTAAATCTGACGTTTCGGCAGAAAAAAAAGTGCCTAGTACTTCTACAGCGGTACTCTTTCAGTGTGCAGAGTTTCATAGAAATTGGAATTTGACAGTTGCCAGTAAGTATGTAGAATGTACTTATATGTATTAAAATTTAAAGTACTATTAATGAAATTATGTTAACTGAGAATATGAATTTCCTTTACTACATCCATCTTTTGCAAACGACAAATCTCTTCTAACGTTACAAAAGTGTTTTAGGTGGCTATCAAAATAATCGCTAAAGAGGCTAGTAGTCTCTTCAAAATAATATATTTGTAAATATGTTAATAAAATGCTCAATGATACACTAAATATGTACAGAAAATCTTTACTTTCCTTTTTTTGGTACTTTTCGTGCTAAATTCCGACGATACACTAATGGCACACACGGTATATATAAACCTTACATACAATATATATTTTTATTATATTTCTATGGTATGTCTTATGGTGTTTTACCAGAAATTCAGAAAAATTGGAATATGGGTGCGAGGAGGTCGGAGCTTTTCCGGCGGCGCGGTTATTTCAGGCAAGGTCACAGACGTCTAGACCGTAGTCATTCCAAGCGCGCAGCTTTGGGGAGTGTGATGCACTCATTCGGTCGTCACTGTGCTGTACCGGATTAAACGCACTTTACTAATTACCATTTTGACACAATACTGGAAATAGACACTTCCCATAGTTGTAAAGTCTGCCGCGCCACAGCCACACGTCACTCGTCAACTTTTCAGAATGAGGGCTTAGAAAAATTTAATTGTCCGTTAATGTCCACACAGTAGCGGACGGTGTATTTTTAACGTGCACATTATATGCGCGGCTATAGTATGTATAATATCCTCTAGTGGGATAGCGCAAAGGTCGTATCTAAATACATATAGAAACCTAATCTTCCGATTTATTTTATAATTTTATGCCAGTGTTGTTATTATTATTATTATTAGCCATGCATGGGTAGGTATTCCGTTTTTCAAGTAGTTATTGAATCATTGCGAATCACTGTAAAACATTGACATATGTATCATTTCCTTTAACGTAATTTAGATATATGTATTCATGTAAAATATAATACAAGGTATGTACATACCTAAATATATTTGACTGACAGTTCGATTTTTATATTTTTATTCTTAACAAATAGCTATAGTATGTATAATATCCTCTAGTGGGATAGCGCAAAGGTCGTATCTAAATACATATAGAAACCTAATCTTCCGATTTATTTTATAATTATGCCAGTGTTGTTATTATTATTATTATTAGCCATGCATGGGTAGGTATTCCGTTTTTCAAGTAGTTATTGAATCATTGCGAATCACTGTAAAACATTGACATATGTATCATTTCCTTTAACGTAATTTACATATATGTATTCATGTAAAATATAATACAAGGTATGTACATACCTAAATATATTTGACTGACAGTTCGATTTTTATATTTTTATTCTTAACAAATAGCTATAGTATGTATAATATCCTCTAGTGGGATAGCGCAAAGGTCGTATCTAAATACATATAGAAACCTAATCTTCCGATTTATTTTATAATTTTATGCCAGTGTTGTTATTATTATTATTATTAGCCATGCATGGGTAGGTATTCCGTTTTTCAAGTAGTTATTGAATCATTGCGAATCACTGTAAAACATTGACATATGTATCATTTCCTTTAACGTAATTTACATATATGTATTCATGTAAAATATAATACAAGGTATGTACATACCTAAATATATTTGACTGACAGTTCGATTTTTATATTTTTATTCTTAACAAAACGTTGATTATATAATTTAAATAAATGAAAGTAAAATATAATAGAGATAGAAACAAACTTGGTGCATCCTATTTAGAGGTGCTTAAATTCAACAATTTACATTATAATAGGGAAATATTTATCGGAAAAGAAGCCGCAGTTCGTGATCCTCAATATACCTACACACGTATTTATCACCCTAATATTTTTAAATTAGCTCCTAATTAAAATTTTCATTATTTGGTCAAGGAAATTATACAAATACTTTGGGAACTTAAGGAATTCCTTTATATTTCTTTAATTACCTAATTCCGTGGATTTTTAATTACTAGGGTACCTGATAATTAGTTTCATGGAATAGCTGGCTAACCTCTTGAAGTACTACTACATGCATAATGGCGTTATTATCAAAGCCATACGGTATTTTATTCTAATGAACTCATTGCAATAATTGTAAACAAATAAATATACTCGTTTGCGTTCTTGATTTAATCAAATCTACTCAAACAATTTCAATAACTGTTACACCTTGAGTAGAATGTATTGAATTACAAAATTTCCGTTGTTTTCATGTTGCTGCAACATGAAAATTATGAAAGAAATATTACTTTGAAATATATTTTGTATTGGACGTAATGCGCGTTTAAACAGCATATCTTTTTTTGGACCGTTTTTTTTAACAAAATTGTCGATATATAACCTATATAACTCACTTTTATAAGGTGGTGGGTGGAGGTAACTCTCGTTCGACTGTGGTAATTGCACTAATTACCAAAAATTTTCATATGATACAACCAAAAAATAGTATTCAGTTTGAAGGCGTTTTAGGTAATTGTATTTTTTTTAGAAATACATCAAAAAATGTTATTTTAAATAAAAAATATATATTTATAATGAATAAAATAATTGCTTACTTTTACAATCATTTTTTGCTTGATTTAATTAAAATATTACTATACTATATCAAACAATAATTGTTTTGCATCAAATACTTTAATTTATTTTCTAATTTGGCTGCGTGTGAGTTCATAGTTACATATAGTAAAATAAAAAGACAAAATAGTCCTTTCTCACAAGTTTCCAGAATATACTCCCATCTTTTACTAAATTCTTCATACCTCTATGCCAGTAATATATAAAATATAAATATATATATTCTGGACCTTGTTATCCTGTGTGGTTCTCTAAAGCCATTATTTCAAACCTAAGACTAAAGAATTATTATCGACAGAAATTGAGAGTAGTCTCAGTATGAGTTCTTAGTAGTAAGAATCAATACTTCTACCAACAATTCAGCAGACTCCGGTCTATATGCAAACGTGATAGCGCTGCTGCCTCGCGAATGTTCAAACTTCGATCAGAGCCAATCCGAAAGAAATCTTTCAGTTCATTCACAGCAGGAATGGCACCACTCGTATACCTAAAGTTTTATTTGATGATGAGATAGTTGATGCCTTCGCCTCCAAGTTTCCCTCAATACATATAGGCAGTAATGATTTCTCACCTAAATCATAGAGAGTTCACTACGTTTTTTACAATGGTTATAAATCATTCGGTTTCATTCCCACTTCCAGAGTTCCACAAGGATCGCATTCCTTTTATTTGTACTGTTCAAAAACGTATTTTTGTTGTCTCTGTCCTATCCAATACTCGCTTATGCAAGCGACGTAAGAAAATTATGCTTCCATTAGAACTTTAGACGATGTGGCTAATTTTCAACATAATTTAGACTATTTCCAGTTGGTGCTTATTACATAAATTATAATTAAATGTGAGCAAATGTTTCTTTGTGACCTATACGAGGAAAATTAATTACATCAACTCGATGTACTCAATACGCGATACTTGTCTCAAGAAAGTGGACACGGTTAGAGATCTGGGGGTTTTATTTGATTCCCGATTTAGTTATTATGTGCCGCAATGCTGATTGATTCTGTAGATAAACAAACTTAGTTCTTTTTTCTTTTCTTGAATGTACTATCTTTATTTTATACTTTTATATATGTATGTACTTTAGTTGGTCCTGCAAAAGGTTTTGCCGTTGGACAATAAATCATATTATTATTATTATTATTATTATCTTCAAGCTAGCTGGAAGCCTCGAAAAAATTACAATGTGAACATATAATGTGAAAAATTAAACTAAAGGGGTTAAATAATTATATATATATGTTTATATTCTACATTAGGTTAGTGTAACCATTTAATTTAATTTCATTATTTTAATTTTTCACATTATACGTTCACATTGTAGCTTTTTCGTGGCTTACAGCTAGCCTGAAGATGGGAGTTTATTCCCGAAAATAGTAGCTAATTACTAATTAAATTCAATACACTAAGATTGTGAGAAGGAACAGTTTTGCCGTTTTATTTTACTATATTAATCTTTACGCTCGTTCAAACAAAAAAGCCTTCACGTCAAACTTAAACGAAAATTATTGTTGAATTTACAATTTTTTGATTGAATCAATCCATATATTTTTCCTGAGTGTATTTCTATAACTAAATCCATTTATATAAAAGTGAATTTTAGGTGTATATTTATAGTTGTTTTGTACGACATACACTTGCGTTATTGTTTAAACCGACGATTCGATAACATTATGTATACACATTCACATCCGAACGTTTTCATTCGTTGCACACAATGTAATTGCGATTTGCCCATACGTACTTGAAACACTTGCGCATTATCCGAACAATTGCAACTTTTTTACTGTTTTACCATTCACAGTTCGGGTAATTATGCATACAGAATACATTGTCAGTCTGTGTGGGAATTTGCTAAACTTTCATTTTTCTAGGCTGTCCAAATTGAAAGGATAGGATGCTCTCTACATCCGCTTGTGGATTATATTCTTCGTTTTATGTGACCATTTGAAATGTGCTCAGTATGATATAATTTCATAATGTATATCGACCGCGTGAGTTTTCAGTTACTGCAAATTTTGAAAAATTCTTGTGTGATAATACTTTTTTATTATTGCTAAGATGGTTTTAAATCTTTATGGAATAATTTGTTTCATTTGAAGTAGTTTGAGAAAAATTCTAATTTAAAATCATGTAGATATAGATTGCTAGAGTATCCATAATAGTGGATGTTTTAGGTACTTTGAAGTATAAAATATCTATACAGGTTAAAAAAAAAATTGAAAAGAATAAAACGCACTTATGTTACCTCTTGCCGTTGAAGAATTAATTTGTATATTCTATAAAAAAATAATTGCAAACAGATTCAAGGGGAAAGTCCTTATCTCGCTATACTCTTTATTACATAGACTGCCTACCGGTTTCAACCTCAATGACTCATTTTCAGCCATAATATCCGTTTCAAAAGTTGACAAATTGTAACAAATTTAAGTAATCTGTCTGAAGATGAACCTCTAGGCTCGAAAGCGGTAACCATTCCTACGTAATAGAGAGTATTGCCAGATAAGGACCTTTTTTCCTTTAATTTCTTTTCAAATTTGAGAAACTTACACAGAATCACTCTATTACATCATTTAAAAAAAATCGGTTGAAATCGTACTTACCTACTATACAATATTGAAATGCAAATCTGTTTAATATTAAATAATATATATGCAGGTAATTTCACGCAATTGGCTAGTTAGAAGTTTTCGAAAACTTTCTGTTTTTTACAATATTTTTAATTTTTGTTTGCATTTTTGGTTAAGTGCAAGTCGTCCTGAACTTTGTATTTTAAATGAAACGTCCTATATATTAATACATCTTTGAAGTCGACATAAAATTCTATGATTGCAACTAGAGTTTGCTATACCTATCTTCAACAACATCTTTCCATTTTTGGAAAATTTGGCATTTATACTGATGTACGTAATTAGAACTACCGAGTACTATATAAAGCAAAAGTCTTGCATCCGATTTAGAGCGGGATATAAATAAGGAAAGAAAAGTATAGACCATCTATTAGTGATGTAACGAATATTCGCATTCGCAATAAATATGCGAATATTGCGAATAAAAAAGTTACCTGTTAAAATGGATAATTAAAAAAAAAACTCATATTTAAATTCATTAAGATCCTAAAACAATCTTTTGAGCACACATTTGCAGTTTGCATTAGAATAACCACCAATAACCTCAAAACTAAACTTGAATTGACAAGAATAAAAAGTCAAAATGATTTGGTTGTACTGGGTTAGTTTTGCTGCGGTGATATAATAGATGCCGCTAGTACAGTTAAAAAGTTAATATTCGAATTCGCATTTGCATGCGCTAATGTGTAAATTCAGGTATTTGTTACATCATTACAAGAAACATTTCTAGAATATAAGCCCATTTTCAAATAATTTAATTAAAATAGAGTTAAATAAAAATTAAATACAGTGGCACAAGTGTTGCAGATAATTTAGAAAGGTTTTGTTTGCTTTCTCTGGGGAAAAAATATCGCGAAAAAGAATAAAGCAGCTGAAAAATTGTTTACACATATTATTAACATTTTGCGAAATTATTCAATTAGGCGCTTAAAAGAGGCCAAATCTTTTTGATCTAAGAGAAATAATATATAATAATTCATCATAAATCATATCGTACGTAACTAATAATTATTATTTATTCCTAAAAAATGTGCATCACCTCAGTGAACTGATTGTTATTCCATTTATTTTCTATTAGTAAAACAAAACGCTACTGCGGATAGCTGGCTATTTGTAAGTACACTTTCTCCTTTTCCAACTGATTTCATTGTTACTAAAACCGCAATTCAATACATACACCGAATAAAATTACCTACACTAATATTATATTCAAACTCGCGGCATATGTTGCTTGTTTTTGTAACTTGACTAGATATTGATTCATTAACCTCTTCTAATCTTCTTTGTTGGTTTGAGCAGCATTCAAAATAAATGCGGTGTTCGGTTAAATAACCATAACCCCCAGCGGCGCTATTTCTCGCCAAAGTCAGATCTCCATCTGTATTTAGATTAGCGAAGTGCAAATCCGAATAGCTCCAAATGTTTGAGTGTTACTTTTGTTCTAATTGCTTTCAATATAGCATTCGTGTGAAAGTTGTAATAGCTTTAGCAAACTTTACATATACGAATGAAAGTTATTCATAATTTTATTGGTTTCAATTGTTTTTTTAACACGAAACGAATGTAGTTAAGCATAAAGCAAATGCCTAATACCTTACCTACATACCTTAGAGTCTGTTCAATCATTTACAGCTTGTGTTAGTTCCTATTTTACCACAGCCCTATAATTATGAAATATATTACTTATTTATGTAGTTTCCTTGTTCTAATTGGCAGTGTTGTCAGATAAATAATTTTTCTTTTGGTGATATTTTTGTATCTTAATGGTGCTTCAGTATAAAGAGCTTTGAAAATTTGTTACGATTTTTGTAATCAACGTTGTTGCTTTTATTAACAATGGAATAATAAGTTAAACCAATGCATAAGAGTGTAGTATTTGTAGTATTTATATTGAAAATCCATATTTACTACCTGGTCTACAGCTGTAAATAAGGAAAAGTTATTTCAATTTCCTGGGAAACCCCTTTTGATGCGTACTCACTCATCATCATTAAAAGTTCTTTAATACATTACAGCATGCCTTATTTTAAGATAACCCTGCTCTTTTTAACGAAACTAATCCGTATTACACCACACACCTTTTTTTATATTCGCTAAAATATTTATTATTATTTTTTTTAAATGCACATTACCTTGTTGTCTAAAATACAATCGCATGTATAAGGTAAATATATAAGTGTGTCCATTTAAGTTGGCGCCATATGGAAAACTTTGTTGTTATAAGTTTTACGAAAAAAAGTTATTCTTTATAAAAATCTTTGCTTTCGAAAGCAATAGTTAGCTATTCACATTTGACATCGAATGTACAGGGTGCACAAAAATCGAGAAAATTTGATAGGATTTTTTTTTATCATTTCAATTTTAAATTAAATTTTGCAAATCCTACTTGTAAAACACGTTCTATCTTATCTTAATTAAACAGTCATCATACTTCAAACGTTTCATGGTAATGCATATTATGTAATGCAATCAATTATTCAGTACATCCATTACTATTATTGCCGTCGTAAGTAGTAACGGTTAGCTTCAGTTAGCTGCTGCCTCAACGAATCCACCTTCGCGTTCAATACATGTAATTGTTCTTTTACAAAATTTTCAGAACGCACTCCTACATATTTCGGAAGTGATTTCTTGCACCGTTTCCCTTATTATCCGTTCTAAATGGTGAACATTTCTAAATTGTCCTTGTTGATATAACTCTTTTTTTAAATAACCCCGCAAGAAAAAATCTAGTGGAGTTAAGTCGAGAGATCGAGCCGGCCAAAAAATTGCAGAATACCTTATGTATTCTGCTTTTCCATTAAAAATATTGTCAAGGTATTCCTTAACATCGTGCCATAGAGCTCCATCCTGCTGAGAAACCATAATCGTTGTCGTTCTCTAAGGGTATCTGTCATCTAAAATCTCAGCCCAATTCATTTTTGCAAAAGTCTAAATTAATGATTAGCGTTCCGCAGTGTTTCGAAAGAAAGAAGGACCACTTATTATTATCTTTATAAATTTCACATCACACATTGGTTTTGAATGATTACAGATCGCGAGTTTTTATTGTAAAATGAGGATTCTGATCACTTGTAGTTTTGGGAACTGACTGTACCGTTGGAATTAAACGTTGCTTCGTCCGAGAACATAATACGTGTTGCCATGAAGCGGTTATCTTCTAACATTCCTTGAATATCACAGCAGAATTCTTAACGTCTTTTATAATCTCTTGATTGTAATGCATGAATAAATTGTGGGTTATATGGACGGAACTTATTCACTTTTAAAATTTTGCAACTGTATCTTTGCTATCAGGATTAGGTAGCATGCTCTTTTTCGTAATAAATATTTAGGATGTTCAAGTACAGAAAACATTAACTTACAATGTCATCATTTGCAACCCGTTTTGAACGCTTATTGGTATATTTGTTGTGAACATTTCCAGATGTTTTGAATTTATAAAAAAAAATTCCTCATTGTTGATTGGTGAATATGTTTCCGTGGATGTCGGTGATTAGAGATGTCTGCAGCTTTTCGAAAGGTGTTATAATTGTTACCCAGAATTAACTCAACTTCAATTTCTTAATTCAATTCTCTTCTAAACTCCATGTCGCCGGTCTACTTGTTTATTTGTTGCTATATGTCAGTATAGGCTAGGAGAAATGTCATTGTTAGAGCAACGTAGATTCTAAACTATTCCGTTTATTATTGTGTGAGTAGAGATTGAAAATCATTATTCTGTTGGTATTGCTTTATATTATTTTTTACATGCATTGCTTCTAATATTACAAATAGGAATTAAACATTTGAAGTATGATGGTGCTTATTAATAATAAGATAGAACTGTTTACAAATAGGATTTGCAAAATTGAATTTAAAATTGAAGTGGTAAGAAAAATCGAATCGGACTTTTCATTTGTGTACACCCTGTAGATTCAATATCAAATGTGAATAGCTTAATATTATTATTTTCGGAAGCAGAGATTTTTATAAAGAATAAAAATTTTTCGTAAAACTTATAATAACAAAATTTTCCATATGGCGCCAGCTTAAGTAGACACACTGTATATATTATTAGATCACGCCCACATTGGATCTATATAGGAAGCTTGTTTTATGTAATATATAAAGAAAAGTAAATGTTATCGCGCGGATTTGTTTTCGGCAACAATCCCCTGCTTTCATTACAAGTCTGGTACAGAGGTTTATAATTAACACAGTAGTAATCAGTGATAAAATAAATTGTAACCTTGGTTTGTCGCCGTATTGTTCCTTCGTTTTATTCGTTTTATTGACTCTCCTTTTGTATGTAGGAAGGAATGTATTTCATTATATTCATTTATTAGCTGTTGATCTGCCCTGGAAAATAACCGGCTCATGGGATAATCGAGGTGTTTGAATTTTATTAAAAAACAGCTACAGTCAACTAGCTGTTTTTTCTAAGGATAAATGTTCCTTTATTAATAAATTGAAACCATCTCAGAAATTATTTCCTGGAATATGGGATAAATGTTCATATTCCGCACAATTCAAATTGTAGGTTGCTACATTAATAAGTTCTAATGTTATAATAATAATAATACTTAATGCATTAAGGTTCTATCCCCAACAACTTTCGCGGGAATTACAGGGAGCGTCGTCCAGCCATTGATTATTATTACGCCTGCGCCCGCGGAGCGACTTAAGATGTTCGTCTCCCAGCATTCGCCAAGGAGTGAGGAAAACCACGAAAACCTCACTCTGAGAGCAGTCCGTCGGGCTCGAACCGAGGACCCCACGATTGATAGCCAAGCGTGCAAGCCACTAAACCATCAACCGTGTTGATTGTGAATAATTGTGAATACATTGAATAAAATTGTGTACGTAGGGCTGTTCAAACCGTTTTTTCAGGGGTCGGGTACCCGTTCAGTGCACTACCCGGCTCCGGGTTATCCGGGTATCGAACCTTACCCGAAATCGGGTATTACCCGAGATCAAGCTTTACTCGAAACTGGATATTACCGAAAATCGATCTTTACCCGAACCGGGGTATACCCGAAACCGGGTAGTTTCGTAGCAAAAAATTTCAGGTACCCGTGTGCCCTGGTAGTCGGTTTCGAGTAACAGCTCTATGTGTACGATGTATCTTCTCAGACATAGTATAATTTTGAAGTATAAGTATATGATATTACTTATAACTATAAAGGCATAGTCTGTCCATAAATATAACGATTTTGGCTTATTCACTAACACTCTAACACGAAAACAATGTTTACCCATCTTCGAGCATGGGTGGTTCACAGGGACCTATTCACAAAATCATGTTTATACTAAATGTTTTTTAATAAAAACATTATGTTGATTTTTAAATATATTGATATGATCATACCATATGTACTACAATTTTTAATGGAAATACAAGTTTTGGTAGTGGAGAATGCCCGGGTATGTGCGCATTAGTCAAATCGTTACTGATCTATGGACAGACATATACAAACTACGCGAAACTTATTATTCACGTAACAATAATTATAATCGTAATAAACCTATAATGTATTTTATTAACAAATTTTAGGAGGAATTATTCTTTTTGTCTAGCACATTAAAGCTTAATAACTTAAAGCACTTATAGGATTATACAATAGTAGGAACAACTGGAAGTTGTTGAAATGAAACAAAAACAGAGCGATGCTCGATGGCGTCCGCGTCATTTGGTTTTGGTTCTAATGCTAAGAAAATTTGAGAAAAGACTCTTCGGCTGTATAGATATCCTCTAAGGGTGCAGCAGGTGAAATTTAAAATGCTCTTTTTAAATTTGCATAATACCTTGCGATCGAATTGAAAATAGCGGGTTAAATTCAATGTTATTTCAGTAGGAACAAGAAAAAACCTACACTCTCTCGATAGACACGAATGCAGTCAGAAGACAAGCTCCAAATTGGTTTGTCGACCATCATCGCCTAAGCAAACACCACCATAATCATCCTAGTCTAGTTACCTCTGTGATAACGTCAGTGAAATTATCTCACCCTAAACTGGCAACCAAAAGGGAAAACTGTCTTAAAATAATGGAAACTGTTTTGATGATAAAATTAAGGAATACGTAATAAAATCAACAAAATTTAGGAATAAGTAAGATTGTAAGACACCTAAGTGCATTTATCACATGAAAGAAAGCAATTAATTCTGGATACCTTAGAAATAGATTAATCGATGCAACTAATTTGAATGTATTCATGATTTAAATACTCGAATAAATTAAATTTAATGATATTGTCCTTTTTCATGATATAAATTATGTTTTTTTTACATCACCGAAATATAGGCAATCCGCTATACATTTTAATTATTTTTTGTATATGCAAGTTTAAAGATAAGCATATAATTCATTTTCAAATATCTATTAATTTTTAATAATGGTACGGTAAATAAACACAGAATTTTATCAGAAAAAACAATTTTTGGTGGTTTGTATGGCATTATTATAATAGCGAATTATTGCTGTATCATTTTTCTGTCTTATTTGTAATGCGACTTCAAATGCATTCTAATAATGGTAATTCTGTTACGTTACAGTTTTTAATTTTCACACTTATGTGTTTGATTATATAGTTCGTCGATTTTGGTTGGTTATTGCCAGTGATTTACTAAATCTATTAAGATATTAACTTTCACCTGAAATCTACTTCTTAGTTATAATATTCCGGAAGCCTTCATCGTATTCAACTTGTGGCATAAAAGATAGAGATTATACATACATGTAGGCAGTTTCCTCGCCTCTCTTAAAGAGAGTGTACATGACATTGCAAGATTACAAGAAAAACCACACGCAAGAGAGAAAGAGCGGTAAAATTCGATTGTACTAAGTACACAATACGTTAAAAATTTGCATAGACCTCGTTTTTATTCTAGGCAGATACCCATGATATTTGTACAGCATGAAGTGGATATGATTCTTGTTCTATAAGGTTTAGGTTTATTGTTTGATTGTATTTTTTTTGTTAAATTATTCTTTAGGTTGCAGTCCTGTAACTGGGTATGTACTATCTTTCTCACATTAATGCGATTTAACCAATAAATTCTTGTTATTATGCAACCGAAAAAGAGTATCTTTAAATCAGCCCGTTAGCCCGTTCGTCGTTAAATTTACCAGTTCTCTCAATTAGTTGTCTTTATTAGGAAATACCGTTTTAATTTTAAGAATTGTAACGGAACGGGTTTTCTTCTGGAAACTTTTGGGATGGTCAGCCCAAATCATTCAAGAAAAACCAATTCCGTTCACAGATAACCCTCCTGTTCTTTTGACTACGAGCTAGCTGAAAACAGTTCTTTTTGTTCATTAGGATTGGTTTAGAATTTTACCCAAGGTGCTTCAAGCGTTTTTCTGGTCGTCGAAGGGGGTTATTGCCAAAATTGTCGACTACTCGCCTCGTGGTTCTTTTTCGAAAACTTCCTCTCCAAATTTTATAGGGTAATATTAACTTTTTTTGAATTTTATGGCAAATATAGAGTGACTATTTTTACAATTATATATTGATAAAATAGAGACAATGGAATTAAACTAACTAACTACACATTTTAATAAAATAACAATTAAAAGCCAAAACGAAACACAACTATTTGATGAATTTTAAGATTTTTATAATTTTGTTTAACATATACACTAGCATTCTTACTTACAAAAATTATTTATTGAGGGAGAGAGACGAGAGCGAACGGTTTCGGTTTCTTCGTAATTGCAATGGTTAGTTTTAAGCAGAAATTTGAACATCTCACCAACCGATGTGGGTAATTAATTTTCCCGTAATCCAAATTATAAAGCATAAAACTTACACAATACTCACAAAAATTAAAAGAAGAAAAGGGGGATTTTTTCGAACGGTTTTAGCACAAAAACCAAAACCACCTCGTCGAGGAAAGCTTTTGCCTCCTGTTCTCGACTTTTAAGCTTATTTTATTTGCAAATTAAGAAGAGAAGTTATTTTAACTAAGATATGGAAACGGCCGGAAACGAAGGGAAACGCGTGCTTTTCTGTGCTAAATCGAGGACCGCGAACAATTGTTTCAAACGAGCCATGTTAAGAAATTTTTATAAATTTATTGTGACGTCATACCGTAGCGTTACTAGTTCTGCTTCTCTTTAACAGTGAGGCGCACGAATGATCGAAGGCTTTATTTTTTCTGAACTTCAAACGCCCTTCTAGAGAGTAACGTGGGATTCGCTCGGTCACTTTTAAGCATACAATAACCAAAGAGGCAGATAAAAATATTAAAGTAATACCGTATTATCTCAACTACGCGAGAGAAATTAGACTATTAGTTCCTGTGAAGACGACGCTGCTTCAGCAAATGCCACGGTACTTACCATCAACGTATTAATAACTGAATTTAAATACTTTGTATTATACGGATGGAATTTCGAATTTTACAGAATGACATTTTTTATGTACAACTGCAGTGTTGAGTCAACGAATTGTGGCAGGTAGTGCTGATTAATATGTAATTTAACAATAAGTAGGATAGACAATTTATCATTTTAATTCCATTACGAATTACATTTGTTGTTTATAAAATGATTATTTTTTATTATGGAGTTTACTTAGTATGTTTTCCAAAGACTAAGGTTTTGATAAACAGAAGGATATATTAGGAACTTGGATCGGAATTTAAAAATAAATGAACTTTTGACTTCTTTCTTAAAATTCTTTACTCATTTTTACAAAGATCAATAAAATACGAAATCATTAGCACAGTTTTCAACTAATGTGAAGTTGAAATTTTTTTTTTAACTTCAGAAATAAAATAAATCAGGTCTTTGGCTTTACTTTAAATTTTTTAATGTGTTAAGTTCTACGTCAAATTGGCATTTCTACAGGCGTTTGCAGCTCTAATAATATATAAGTAGTTATAAGTTGCTGCGGGTGCAATAGTCGTCATGGAAGCGCGAAAATTTGTTTGTATGCTCCGAAGTTACCTTAGTAGAGGTGCGAACTGGTTAGCTCCCAGCCCGTCGCGTTAACCTCTAACTCTTAGGTTCCAATTTCACGCGAGCATCAAATTGTGTATACCTGAGGATATATTAATCAAAGAATTATTTTTTTAAAATATATAACACAGAAACGGTAATGTGCTATTTTAGGGATTAATTGTACAAATACCGCTAGTAGTAGGCTATTGACACTTTGCGCAAGTCTACCTGGCTTATGCCTTTTAAAAGAATGCACTTTTTAAATCCACTGTCATTTTATATTTCCCATATTGACACAATTAGAGGACATCCATAATTATCTTCTGATATTTCTCACATCAGAACGTCGACAGAAGCAGCTCCACTGTTTCTTTCCTTCTTGTATCACACTCGGAGTCTTACCGTTAACTAAATTTTAAACAATTTCCATTAAAGATTAATGTAAAGAAATAATTTTGGTAAATATTGTTGTAATAACTACATGAAAAATATAGTTTCATTACACATTTTATTTCAGGTAAGTTCTCAAAATTAGTGGCAACATTACAACTGCAATTGATACTTGGTTTGGAAAGTTTTTACTAGTTTTATTTTATGGCGTCAATTTGATATTGAGGTATCATTTCAAACTCGAATGCCTTCAGTTAGTGTAATAAATTAACATATTTCATTGAGGATAATTCATTAATTTATTCATATTATTAAATGGAATTGAATTACCTTATAGATTTTATAGAGTTGTAGTATATTTCAGGTTATATGCTGAGATGAAATATTTTTTATGATATATGTTGTTTTATTAAATAGCTTTCAGTGAATGCTTTAGTTTTTAGGCTAGACTTTTAGGGCGATAAATATATAAAATACTCTTATTTTCATTTATCTATACGTAACCGAAACGTCCGTATAGAACAGATTCCATAATGAAAAATGCTGCTTTTAATTGCCGTTATTTAATAATAATTAAATCACGTTAAAGCATTCATAAACAATTTATTAAATTGTGGAGAACGATGTGTCATTAAATGATTTTGATTAATCGGGAACTCAATAAGTTGTTGGAGTATGTCGGCCTTGTTATAGTAGTTACCGAACTGCAAACCTGTTAATTCGAGCGTTTATGTAGGTCCAATTAGATTCAGGCAAATGTTGTGCCGGTCGGTGGTATATTTGGCAAAGTTAATTTGTCAACTCTTACAGATTAGTAATACGAAAAACAACTTGTTTCATCAAATACTGTTTATAGAAACCTCCGGAAAGAAAGATGGTGTGTTTATTTTGAACGTGTGAAGTCATATACTCACACAAAAGTTTGAATGTGATATTAATCACATTTAATGAATCGTGATGTATTTAATTCGGGCTGTTATCCTAAGTATTACATAAACTTTATTACACCAACAGAAACACTTTTGTACACACTTGGGGTGTTGATAAAAAAAATAGAGCTAAATAAAGAGTTATTCAGCTTTTTATCCATTTAACATTTATCAGCTCAATAATATTTCAGTGGTGGGTACAATAATATAAAAGTTAAAAATTAGAAAATTACGTGAAATTTTAGTTTCAAAATAGCATGTTTTACTTATGATTTATTTGCTACACCGAGAAAAAACATTGCTGATTCAGCCCAAAATATTTAAATATGCTCAACCACTGAATATTCAAATAAATTACTCAAAATTAGTTGCGCGAGTGTTTTTGATCCAATCTGCAATGATAATTTATTCGATAATCTTTTAAATATTGTTTAAGCTTTTGAAGTAAGAATTTAAAATGTTATTACAAGATAGTTATTTTTATTGTATTTAACAGTAAAAATACGTTGAACCAAAAGTAGAACTGTTTCTCAATCAATATTGTTAAATTATTATAGCAATTGCTACTAATAATAATGAAACGTTAATATCTAAGATGGCATATGGTTTTACACTAAAAACAAAATAGGATTCTCACTACGTCCGCTTCGGTTTTCCCACTGAAGGTCTCCGATATAAACTAGCTCGTCTCCGTACAGCGCGCAGGTTTATATTTGACGCACTTAGTTCTGGAAAATCTACGTTTTTTCCTGATATTTCGAGTGAATCTAGAAATTTCGATTACGAATTAACGCGGCATACAATTTAGCGCCCTCTGTAAGCAGTCTATTATTATCTACGTTCTAAAGAGGTGGTGCCATCTGTCGGCGCAGCAGAAACTGCAAAAAAAACAGGCGCGCACGCTGAACTAGCTTTATATTAAAATTATATTAATTGTACCTATGAACCGAGGTAGTTGTAGAAAATGTACTCGAGATATTTTATCGATATATTTGTACTCGAAAATTCGAATACTTTTCTCTGTGAAACTCGGCCCTCAGCTTGTTAGTAACCGAAAACACTAGTGACGCAGCAATATAGCACCATAGCGGAAGGCCATAGCAAGAGTCAATTACCACGTTGAAGGCGCATTATACAACAGAAATGGCAAGCTAAATGGAAAAAGGCAAGAGACTGGAGTGTCTCCAACTATTCACATACCATCAGACAACTGCACGAAAACAAATTAACATAATCACAGAATTATTGGTAAAGATAGCATATTATTTAAATTGATCAGTAGTGTACTATCCACAAACATTCCCGTAATTTTTTATAAGTAGGTTTATTAATTCTTTTTTAAAGACATGCATCGTATCTAGCGAGAGGCACCCCATACGGAATGACCCATCTCATCATTCAGTAAACCGACGCATTGTATACAAACTGTAAACCACATGAAGAAGAAATAAGGTATTTTAGCA
Organism: Protaetia brevitarsis; assembly: GCA_004143645.1. Taxonomy (NCBI): domain Eukaryota; kingdom Metazoa; phylum Arthropoda; class Insecta; order Coleoptera; family Scarabaeidae; genus Protaetia; species Protaetia brevitarsis. The sequence continues at coordinate 52,434 of RXPK01003824.1, forward strand.
AAAACTTCGACATTTAACTAAAAGAATTAGGTGAAATATAGTTAAAGGAAAATTGCCGCTGTGAATTAACTCTGGTAACTTTTTTTTGTTAATATAACTTCTTTCCAAGTGTCAATTAGTTTATATTTAAGAGAATTATTTGAGTAAATATAAACAGGAAATGTATTTCATCATAAAACAACTGTTGCTTTAACTTAATAAATTAGCGCTGCTCAAAAAAAAAAGAAAAAAATATTGTAACAGTTAATTTAATGTAAAGTCTAACGCAAATATTGTTTACTCACGTGGTGGGGGGGGCGTTGGCGTTTTAGAAGTAAGCAACATAATTTTGCATTATTCAACGTTTTTTTTTTCTTCGTGCACTTTCCTAAGTGATAAGATTTTTATTCTATAAATTTAACTTACATTATAATTTCTTACATTATTATGTGTTTATAGGGATACTTAAACTGAAAAATAATTATATTTCCGTGTTCTGCAATTTGTTACAAGTACGTTCGTAAAACTCCCATTACAGTACTGTCGTTTACTACACCAACCGTTATAAATTTTATTTGGAGAATGACATCAAATACATGCATAGATACGCATAGACATATACAATACACAACATTCCGTTCAGTTTATTACAAAATTAACCGGGTTACTTGTTTACGATACTTCTAAATACCTGTTTTTTGTTCAATTTTTGAGTGAAAGAATAGTGAAATATTATTGTACTACGGTGTGTGTTGTGCTCAAGGTAATCTAATAAGACAGCCAGGGTAGTTTTTCACCTTTATTCCTCTTGCGACGTTGCATGATTTAGTATACCTCATTTACCTGCTCCTATGTACTCTCAATATTGTCGATTTAAACTGAACTTTCTGCATGCAAAACATTTGCCTTTACAAATACTACAACCAAATGAAACGCCTTGATGCGCTAGACATTGCGTGACATCTGCAGTTGTCACTGCGAAGCGTTCGGACGCTTCCCTGAAAGGTAAGTTTAGAGAGTTGTAGGGATATGAATAAAGCTGTCTGCCATCAATGACATTCCGCAAATGCACGAGTACAATGCACCGGCACAACTTCATTCATGAATACGATTTCGTATTGGAGGTGCAACGATTTTCATATACGCTGATGGTTTACTCAATACCAGGTTTTTAGAAATACCGTCATAAAATTACTAACATGATTTATTTTTCTTATGTTAGCAATTTTGTCGTAAAATTAACTTAATTAAAAAATATTTTTTTCGCTACAGAATTGTACAGTTAATGAAACAATGAACGATAATAATGCAATACAAAATCCGAAAATACGCACCAGTTTCTAATATGGACATACATATTTCGTATCCGTGCAGCTTTCCATTTCAAATCAAATACGACATTTATTTACATACACCGTATGCGAGGTACAAGTATACTTAGCTAATGAGTGAAGGTAGTGAGCGTATATTTTATTCATAGTATTTGCGGTCGCTAATTACAAATATGGAGTAAAGAAGATGGCGCATCCAATATGATAGAAAACATTTGAGAAACTCGGTAATATAGATCTTGCAACTTATAAAAATTGTAAAAAGTACACGCGAAAATTATTTAAATACGTAAATCTTTTTCAATTTTCCTTTTTTTTTTTTGGCACTATAATAACATAATCAGCAATCTACAGTTTGTTTCGAGGCAAGATTCGTCAAGATCTTTTGGTTTTTGACTACTGTTTTTCTATTCTATAACTTTGATGAAGTTAATATATGATTCATTAACACGTTAATCTTGAGCAACAGATTACCATTGTACTCACTTTCAGGATCAGAAACAACTTTACAGAATTGGAAAAATGTTGCCTTATAAACTTTTTATGTGCTTTTGGAAAAACTTATTTTTTGACATAAATATTGCAACATACGGATTTTTTTTTATTAAAATATATTAATCTTTGGGAAGGAGGGAGGGGGCGGGGGTCAGGTTGTACATATCAAAGAACCCAAAACTCATTTTGACACACGTCACGTGACCACTAGTTTGGCGGGAAATTCAAAAAATATGCCATAAACTGAGGTTAAATGACATGATATCAAAAAAAAGTCATTTGAAAAAGTTGCTTAGAATTCAATTCTGAGGCTGTACTTGTAAATATATTTAAAAAAAAATAAAAAAAAATTCCAAATATTGTTTAACTGATTTAAATATTTCCATTTTTTTCCTTTTTAGCAGCTCAACTGGAGTAATATTTCTAACTTTAGTTGCTATTCAAACAATTTTACAAATTTTTTTGCATAATTAATACGGCGAAAACTGAAAAGTGCGTCTTCATTATTCTTGGGTGGTTTCTTTATGTGCCCGATGTAAAGAGTGACATTTTCTTAGTGGGGTGTTTAATTGAAATTGTGGCTTACAATTAATAACTTATTTCAAAGCATACAAATAGTTTCAATAGACTCAGCTACCTTTCTTAATTGCTGTAAACAAGATTTATATTATATACCTACTTATTTTAACATGTATAATATGTAGAAATTGCCTCAAAGAATTTTATAATAGTGTAAATGAACAAAACAGAAATATATGTATGCCTAGCAAGTATTTATTTTTAGAGGTGCATTCACGCGCAAAGAGGGGTAAGGGGAGTTATTACAAAAAAAAATATATTAGTTTTCAATAAAAGTAATGTTTGTAATCTTTGTCAAAAAACGTGAACTAAAAATTAAAAAAAAATGGTTTTTATTTTCTTTACTCGTAAAAGTTTCAATATTCAGAGCTGAAAAAATTGCTGTGAACCGCTTCTAAAGGAACCAAATATTTGCCCCAACTTTCACTCAAAAATCCCTTGGGATTGGCAACTGATGCTTACCTGGCTACGGCCATTCATCTTTTAAGGAAATTAAATAACTAACTATAAATATTTGCCCCAACTTTCACTCAAAAATCCTTTGGGATTGGCAACTGATGCTTACCTGGCTACGGCCATTCATCTTTTAAGGAAATTAAATAACATTTTATTTGTCTCTCTGTTACGAAGCGTTTTTATTTTACATCCATTAATAAATAGATTATTGTTGGTTTATGTAATTTTATACAATCAGGTCTTCAACCGTTTAAATTGGGATTTTGATTTAGACAAAATGTAATGTTTGGTGTAAATAATTTGTTAACGACTTACTTTCCTAATTTCTGCTGTGTCAGTTTTCTTCATAGCTCTCTACCATATTTTATTATTATATTGGGCTCGTGTGTTATTGGGTGACTATATTTGTGGTAGTTTGTTGCAAAAGTGTTTGTGCATATTCACAATACACATTAAATTAAATTTTTCCTATAACACAACGTAACCTTTTAGAAATATGTTTTTTTTTTCATTTAAATCGAACAACCAAAATAAAAATAAATCCATTGCACATTTTAATATCCACACTAAAACTTTCTTCGGAAGAGATAATATATTCTCTAAAGTGTTCCACATATTAACATATGTCGATGATATATTGAAAGAAATTATCTGCGAAGACAAAGCAGTTATTAATACAGATATGTTTCACACCTTGTTGCATTATTAATTACTAATTACAGTACTACAATTAGAAACATGTCGTTAGCGTGTGTCACACATGCTGAATATACTAATGAATGATTCTATTGTGTTGCAATTTGAGCGAAGTATGAGCAAAAAGTAGACATTTATCAAAAGCATTCGTTATATAGGTGCATATAATAAATAGTTATGACGATTTCTTATAGGTAATTAATGTGTTCATGTCGTAATTTTTCACAGACCCTATACTGTTTATATGAATGTAATTGTGAATGTGTCATTGGTATAATAATTGCGTAGTGAGTTTTGGGAAATGTCAACTTTTTTAATTACTTTCACTTACTTAAGGCTACTAAAATCCGGAATGTGCAGTACCTACACATGTGTGTGTATATCCATTAAGACAATAATAGTATATGAAATGTAGAAATATAACAATATTTTACGTCTTGCTTATTCTCTGCAAGTGGATAAAATGAAGGCTGTTGAAAAAATGTGTTTTTTGCGCCTCCGTCCAGAAATACTGATTTTAGTATTACTTTAAATGTGTGGGAATATACAATTTTTCGGTCTAGGCCAACAAAAAATCAGTCACAGGTGGCAACACTGAATTCAGGTTTTTGAAATTTCTGTGACTAGTTGAAGATTCTCTACCGATAATAGAATTTTCATTACACTATTTCTTAAGTAATTCATATTATTTCCAATACTTGTAGGAAGGTTTTGCTGGTAATAAACTGTCAAGCTGTTATACAACCTCTTAGTAATATGAGATGGTGTTTCCAATTGCAGCTAGTAAGCATATTACCGAAAATACTTTGCTCTCGCAAACGTCAAAATACTAAGGTAGGTACCTAATATAATTGCAGAGCAAGAACATTCTCGTACGCCGCGAATGTTGCACATATGAGAACCAATAAATAGTTGTCCGATTACCCACATAAATGCTGTAGTAGAATTCAGCATCGAGATTTTCCTGATTTATGCCAATCACCCCTCTTGCATTGATTTAAATTCAAACGTAACAACCATAGCTGCTGGTATGTTTAACTGACGTTCTCCGAAAATTGTTCATATAATACCCGCTCTGTTTTAGAGAAAAAAAACCAGTGAAGTGTTGCTTAAGATCGATAAATGTCAAGAAGGTTTTTTTTTTTATCGTTTCAAAAACTTCTAGAAGACAATTTCTTTGTAATCAATAATGAGATTTTAAAATTGGAAAGTTTAAAAAACACAATTTTGCAAAAAAACACCAATAGCTGATGATTAATTTTCGGGAAGATAAGATTTTCTTTATTTTGAGTAACTAACGAATATTAACTTAGTTTTAATATTTATTCAATTATGATACGCATAAAAACAAATTTCATTTACTTTGTACCTCATTTATGCTATGTAAAACTGACGTAACAAAAACTAGGAATAACAAAATTAAACCAATAGTAGCCCACACAGGAACAATAAACTGGGGCGTTAAAAACGATATTACATGTTGTTGCGAATAAATTTAGTTTAGTGACCTATGTTATTCTTACAAATTTGTGACATCAATTAAGAAACAGATTGTCCATCGAAAAGCAATTTAAGACGTATCTTTATAAATATTTCTACTTGAAATTAGTCCGAAAATTAGTTATATCTAGTATATGCACACACTATATAGCTTTTAATTGGCCATACTTTTTGAAAAACTTGGACAGGAATACCCCATTTTGAAAACAAAACCAAAAAATCCAGGGAATTAGGCGGGAATACGCAAGGTGCGTGTACAGCTAAATTTACCTGTTTATGAAGATAAAAAACCATAGAGAAACGATATGTTACGAAATCTGCAGAATCTAGTTCGCAAATTGGCTATCCTGAAGAGTTCAATTTCTTTATATTTAATAGATCCTCAAATCATTAAAACTATTACAACGCATTTAATTATTCTCCATTGCTTTCTGTTATTTATTTATTATTTTCTTGATGCAATAATAAATGTAGGAAAAGAAAATAAATGGCTAAGTGCAAAGAACAGTTTGCCGCTGTACAAAATTAGAAAAAAAAAAGAACATACCTCGATGGTGTCGATCACTTTCCAGGAAACAGATCGTAAAGCTTGCATCTTCGTGTATGGCTTATTAGTTTTCTCTCATTTAATTTTCAAATATTTTTGCTTTATTTGCATTTCTAACTAAGGGTAGTAGATTTTTTCAACGGAGCTATACTAACTATCTTATTGAATTATACTACACTACAAATCATACTGCCCATAAATAGATGTGCTAATAGCTGTTATGTTTCTAAATTTGAAATTTACATTGTACATAGGTATAAATACCCTTGCAATTTTCTTCATGGCCAGAACATATAAAATTATTATAAATTACAATTTTGTTTTTCTAATAAAAGTAGGATGAAATATATTATAAAAATATAATGAGATTAGCTCGCATCTGTAGCTGCTGCTACTTTTCTCGAATGTACATACATAAAGTTGACGCCACTTATTGGGGTACGTCACACGTAGTACACAGGTGTAGATACACACGTACGGGGATGTCATCTGGCGACCGGAACGGGGAAGTGACGTGTGTAGCGCCGCCACCATGACCGCCCAAGAGGAAACGTTTGTTTTGTACCGTGATTTACCTTGTTCGCTTTGGCCGCTTAACTATAACACCGAGCCGATACCCAAATTGGTTTAACAGAACTTTTCATTATTATTACTATTATTATTTTCCATTGACAGATTCCTTTGTAAATTAAACAAGACGACAATCACGGGAACCGAAGTGAAACCACCCACATTTGTTGAAGAACATTTCCTATTTTGTATTTTAAAACTTTGACCTAACCAAAATTAAAAGGGTGGCACTAGCGTTTTAACATTATAAATTTATAGTATATATACGATAAAGCATCTATATCGGATCAGATGTTATCAAAAAGCTTGAATGCGTCCGGCTAAATTTAAAAATACTATAAAAGCTAAGGTGTAAAACAAGAAACTACACAGAGGAACTGTGTACGTCATAAGTTTTATTACGGCAAGAAAATTTAATGTACGAATTTAAACGAAACTGCTAATCAGGTTCATTATAAAACATAGTATTAATAATTGTTCGTAATACAGAGCATCGCACTTCATTTTTACTACGCATTTGCTCTGATATTATAGTAGATAAAAAAAATGCAGTAAAATCCAGTGCAATTGGTACAGCGTTGTTCAACGAGGAGTTTCTAAGCGAATACCCTGTAATAGTGTTAAAATGAACGTTGTTTTATTCGTTTGTATAGCTATGCGTGAATATTACAATGCGGAGCAATGCTTAACCAAAAACAAATGACAGCCACCGTATTTTTGCGATCTATCAAAAGCATTTGATTGTGTTCCCCATTCACTTCTACTTAACAAACTTGAAAGTATGGCTTTAAGGGCAAAGTTAAACGAGTGGTTCCGTCATATTTGACTGATAGTTGGCCGAGTCGTGTGTGGTGTGCCGCAGGATCAGTGCTTGGGCCGACGTTATTTTTAATATTTATTAATGATCTGGCACATGTAGCCCGCCAATCACACACGGTTCTTTTCGCCGTCGATATATCCCTTACGTGGCACGCTTCAAATCGTGATGATCTTGAGAGATTAATCAACGTCGACATTTCTAGGATTTGTGAATGGTTTAATGCTAACAAAATTACTCTTAACACTAGCAAAACCGAATTGTTACTGTACAGACAACAAACCAACCTTAACATTGTGATTAAAAACAGCCTTTTATCCCCTGCTACTGATGTCAGATTTTTAGGAGTTACCGTGGATACCGGCTTGGGGTGGATCGAGCACATTCAGATGTTGTCGAAGGGCTTGTTATCAGCCTGTTATGCTCTAAGAATTATAAGGCTAAATCTTGGGGAGCGTGCTGCGAGGGGGGTTTACTTTGCGCTATTTGAGTCTCGCAATTGTGTTTCTTGTTGGGGCTTCACCACTACAACAAATTTATTCGAAATTTTTAAATTCCAAAAACGGGCTGTGCGGCTGATTAGTGGAGAGGACAACAGAGCCCATTGTCGTCCGTTGTTTGTTTCCCAAAAAAATTTGACTTTATACCGACATTCATTCTTACCTAATTCTTACACCTAATTTAACTACATTTCGACGCAAATTGAAGATGATATTACTAAAACAACCTTTTTATTCATTCGACGAATTTAGTAATCATAAATTTTGACCTGTCTCCTCGTGGTGAACGTGTTTATTGTTTTATTTTTGTTTGTTATATTTTTTATATGTTTATGTAAATGTCAGACAACATGCACTCTATTATTGGCAATTAATCTATATCTGTATCTATATCTAATAATGAATGAAGTGAATTCTCAAGGTTGCTATCAAGACGTGAACGCATATACTTCGTGAAAGGCAGTGGCAAGCAGTTTCGTACAGGCCATAGCTTTTATTAGAGGTTACATTTGAATTTTTAAATAAATAACGTATTGGTAATCTGTCCTTTCCTTAGATAGTAATTTTTTGACATACTTGATTTACTTTGATTTACTTCGTACACGAGCGCTTCATTCACGCAATGAATGAAATGGACTGCTTGAAGCTGTATTATAAAGCGAATGATCCATCATGACTAATAGTGAAAGCTTCGTAATCAGCACTAACTACCCTATAAGCAAACGTCAACCATATTCATAATATGTAGGAGTAAAATAGATCTGCATCCATAGGAAAAAAACGTAAATTGACCGTTATGATTTTGTAGGTATAAAGTTGTCTATTCATGAATTATGTTTACGTACTATTTCATTGCTGTTGCATTATAAGTTATAATACTAAAATAAGTCTTCTTTGTGCTTCTAGCAGCATTTTCTCAAGTTATGGTATTTATTACATTTTTCTAACTCTTGTGCAATGAGTTGAGTGGTGATACTTAATACAACAATTTTCATACTTCCTATATGAAAAAGTTTCTTTAAATAAGCGAATTATCAAAAGAAAATGTGCTAACTTAATGAGTTCAAAAGATTTAGTAAATTAGACTTATAACACTGCGTAGGCTTTCACGGTCGGTGTAACTATAACTAACAGCTTCTTGCAAGAAGCTGTTAGTTAAAATTAGACTTATGTTGAACCAACAATCTTTTAGAAGCTTTTATTGTTAAATTAATCTGTATTACTTCATCACATGACAACCAAAATTTGACCATTTAATGCATATTATAGCGTAGAATGACACTAAATGTTACAACTATAATCAAGAGTTGCAATAAGTAGGTTGCATATCATTTCATATTTCAAATTTCAAAAATTATTGACTAACAATACTTGATGAAATTTAAACTCTTTTCAAAATCGGTACTCCTGAAAAATGTGATGTTTCTCATTTCAGAACGCTTTTCTTGAAAACTGTTAGTGAATTTTTACATATTGTGGAATAGTAACCTATGATATTTTGAAGTATCTACCATATTCGAAAAAAGACTAAGAAGTTCACACAACAGATGGAAATCGGAACGCTAATTAAAACAAAAAATCCCAAGCTGTAAATACATTGGAAAATCAGAAAAGAATTAGCGAAATCTGCCGATTAGATTCACAGAAAACTATACTTCAAACCGATCAATTTTTGATACCGTTAACAGCAGTATTAGATCCCACCAAAACTTAATTACTTAAAAAATGAGTTTTTATCATAAATACCGAGTTAAAAGTAAGATATCAATTTAAGACCGCAAAGCAGTAGTAATCTCCTTAAGAATGAAACAGTGCTGTTAGGACTAAATGACTCCCACGGCAGTTTCGCGAATGCGGCAAGGTCATATACTCGTACACCAATATCCCGTTTTTAAACTACTAACTTTGTATATGCCCACCTATTATTTCTTAAAAAGAAATTGCTACGTTGGCAATTGTAGTTCTGCCACAATTTCCAATAAATGTCATATTTTCATCAATTTAAATTAACACTGCAGTATAAAATGCTTATTTCTTATCCTAATTTATGTGCAATGAGACCAAATCCAGCACTATTACCGTAATTTCGGCTTTAATAGTTCAATGCAAGCAAACCTAATTAGATCGTCACTCTTCAGAAGCTTTATCGTCAAAACCTCTTGCGAGTTTAGCAATGCTGATGAACTCGATGCGCAAGTTGTTTCAAAGATCACTAGCTTCAATTGCTTCAACTATTTTTTACTAAACGATAATAAGGCTTAATTGCCATGTCAATATTATCGAGCTCTACATAAAAACCATAAGCCGATTAATTTTATTTTCCCGTTATCAGCTATAATAATTACTTGCAAATCTTTCGAACACATTGACTTATCTGTATGTGTAGCTATGTGCACACAATACAAGATAGTAACATACGTGCAAGAATTAAGAAATTATTGCGTGTTATGGATCATATCTAATGTTTCATGTATGTATGTATTAGCAGCACAAATTAAGAAACGTTGTACCTATTGTATTATAAAAGTTTTAACAAGCACCTGTAAGGTAGCATATCTAGGAACGGCTTTTTATTGTATGTACGTACGACGTCACACCGTGTAATGTAGCATTTGTCGCTGTCCTTTACTCGCAGTTCAATTTCACTTTCGCCTCTCGCGGCATCAGACCTCGTGCTAGTTTCTATCTTGGTGATCAGCTGTTACGCAGAACGGAACGGATGTTTGAGTGCATACCTTTTTCATTTGGAACGTTTCCATGTGTGTACAAAATTCATTAATAATCTTTAATTCATATTTATGCCTGATTTCAGAAATTATATTTCAAGCCTACAGATAGATGCATTTTCGAATTGACAAATAAATTCATTCAGTTATTGGGATGTGACATATGTACTATATTTTACAAATGAAACTTACAATTCCTGGCTAATTATTATACATTATGTGGTATGGTAATTACATGTTAATTAAACGAGATGTTATGTTTGATTAATAAAATATTGCTATTAATTTCATTGAACAAGAAAACTTTAAAGTTAAACTTATAAGAATCATTAACACCACCTTCTGGGCGTTAACAAATCATCATAAATGAATGATACATTATATAAACATGGTTGAATGAAATGAAATAACTTAATCACAGTTTTAACAAAATACAGATATTCTAAAAAGAGTTGGTAAGTTTAAAAATGGGGATGCATATTATTATTAAACCAGGAATTCATTGAAAAGTACTCCTTTCTATTTAAAATGGATAAATTGCTTCAACATCCTGTACTTATGCTGTTAAAAAACTCAAAATACTTTAATTGGAATTTATAGTTCACTATAACTAATCTATCCGTTTCAAGATTTACTTCCTATTAAGACACCATTCATTCATTCATTCATTAAAGTTAGGGTGAACACTTAATGTCCGGGCACATGATCTAGGTGCTCATTGTACCATCCCTATTAATTCTCTTATTTTCAGTCACTTCACAAACAGCAGCTTGGTGTTCTCTGTAAAGCCCAGTATCTTGCCCAGTGGGAACTTGAGAACCTTCGAGGGCTCCAGTAGGTCTCTCCCGAAATATTTCTGCCTGAGTACCTTCATTTCCTCACATGTGCAGATTACATGTAAACTCGTTTCGTCCTGTAGTTCGCATCTTCTACACCACGCTTTGCTTACCCGGCCTGTGTTGTATAGATGCTTTTTCAGAGGGCAGTGTCCAGTTACCAACCCAGTAATGGTTTTAACTTCTTTCTTACTGCGCCTGAGTAGGTTATCAGAGAAACTAACATCCCCATCCCCTATCAGCACTTTGGTATAGAGTTGACCTTTAGTCGACTTCCATTTCTTTGTACTTTCTCTATCTAACCAGGTCCAGATCTCCCTTCTTACGGAATCCTTAGTAATTCTACATATGGGCTCTGGACCCATGAAGTGTCTCTTAGAGCCCTCCTTGGCTAGTTCGTATTACATTACCCTTTATATCCTCATGTCCCGGCACCCAAATCAGAGACACCAGTGCATTGAGGGATTGTTTGCAGTCCCTAACTAGTTTTGACCTAGTTACGGGATTCAAGACTGCCTAATGACAGCCTGGCTGTCAGTCATTATATTATTTTTCCTCCTCACGTAGTATTACAAAGTAATATTCTCGGCAACATTGGTAATTTATGAAAAGAAAAATATCAAAAACGCTAAAAATCAACATTCAATGCAAATATCATGTATTAACATTAATATACATTAGTTACCTTATGAAACAAAGTAATAAACACAATTTACTGTCACAAATTGAAAAAAAAAAAAATAAGTAAATTTAAACTGTTTTCTCAAGAATACGGCAAGTAAGTAAGTAACTTAAGTAGACAGGTTCTAGCAGTTCATTTTAAATTTGGATCGGGCTAAATCTTCATCACTATCAGTTACTTCTCTTGCCCTCTAGGCATGTCTTCCAAAAATATCGACAGTTACAACCTGTTGTACACTTTTACTGCCCTCCGCTTTCTCCGTTTCAAGTTAAAAAGAACTCTTTCTTCACTATATGCTACATCATGCAGTAAGTTATAATTGTGAGCTATACCTTTAACATTCTTTTTACAAAGCTGTTCATTTTACTCGTTCGCACTCAGATTCCCAAAGTGGTTTAGCTAACTGATAGCGAGTTCATCTTGCCTTTGTAGCAAATATCTTGACATATAAATTGCACATGCAAGTAGTTCGTCAATGACTGCATTTTCATCTGTTGAAATATAAGCAAAATATATCTGTATTGATACTGTAGGTTTAGTATTAATGAGAAGACTTGTTGAAGTTGTACTTTGCCTAGCATATCCTGTGAATTAGTTTTCATTTCAATACTTGAAACAGGCTCAATGTCACGATCAGCAGCCATTGGTTTAGTATAACTATTTTCTGTCTGTACATATATTTTTTCTTTGCTAATAATTTTTAAAATATTTTTTGAACGTTGTTACACTTAAATAAGTGCTTATATTATCGTTTAGCATTCTTTTCAAAACTTTGTTGCCAATATTTGGACATATAATTGTCATTTGAAATTGGGTGTATTTTTCCAAACATTACTTTTCGGTCTGACAATTTTGAAATTTATGAGATTCGTAAACCTTTAAATCAAAACGAATACTTAATTAAATACCTACCTATCAAATAGTAAACAACAAAATGAAATATCCCATTTAGAATAATACCTACTGGAATGCATACACGGCGCAGCATACGCAAATTAAAAGTTTTTAGGCAGAAAGAGGGTTTTCGAACATTTGTATTTAATGCACTACTAATGCTTGTCTAGTGCTTACCACCTCTCTGCAGTTATCCTTGTCTGGATAGAATAAATACGTGAAATAAAACTTTTACCACCTCTCTGCAGTTATCCTTGTCTGGATAGAATAAATACGTGAAATAAAACTTCCATTGATAATAAAATACAAGAAAATGGAGATTTGCCATAAAATTACCAATATTACTGACCATGTAGAAATACTACGTAATTTTACTGAAATTATCGGTAATATTACCTGCGCAATATTACCGTTAGCATCATTAGTACCACCATTCAGTGAGCCCCCTACATTATAACAAATCTTATTAAGATCTTTTGATTTGATGCAGTGTTTTAGAGATATTCCGTTGTCTCAAGATAAAAAAACTCACGTGTATATTGGGCTCCATAAATACAACGTATGTGGTACAAGTCATGTGATCACAGTCTATTAAAATAGTACAATAACATTACATTACAAATTATTACACGTAACATAAATGTGTCTTCTAAATACACTTACAATTAGTGTAAAAAAAAACCTTCAATGGTGTATAAAATGCTTAAACTGAGTTTCCTTTCATTTATTTTTAAAGTTGAACAATTGCATCATACAATCGTTCAACATTCAATCTCATAGTGTAAAGATACCTTTATAGTATCTATCGTTTTGACAAATGTTGGTGGAACAATTATTAGAACCAAGCTTAAAATATTTTTTTTATTTTATTTTGTCAACTATTGTGGTTAATAGTACTTACAAGGCAAACCCGCTAATGTTAAGCTCAGATTTGGTCTCGGTTTTATCAGTTGATAATGGGGACACCTTGAATTATTTTGTAAAATATTAGCCAGATAGCCAGACGTTATTTTTTTAAAGCCCAATGTAGTTTTACATCTGGCATAAATATTGGAAAACGCAACTAGCTTACAAGTTGGTAATAGCGTAATGGTAAAGCGCCGCCTGGTGTGCAATGAGTGCGAGAATCTGCGTTTGTTTTATGCTTTATTACTTTCAAATTAAATATTACAATGATTATGAATGTACAAAAGAAGGTTTCATTTACACAGGCTGTTGGTAATGTTATTTAAGTAGGTATATGTGGAAATAAATTATCACTAATTAGTAACATTTAATTTGTTTTCGTTCATATCTTAAAAAAAAAAAAACCTTAAGAACGTAAATAACAAACGATAGGTCTACTAAATTTAATTTTTGAAGTGCTTCCATTTATCTGTAAACAAAAGAGATTCTTAAACAAATTTCATACTTTTTGTACATCTGAACAGTAATTTGCAAAAAGCGTTTGTTGTATATATCTACGACGGCAATTGGCGGGTCTGGGTAAACAACGTCTTGTAATGAATTATTTTAACTTCGAGAATCTTAGTTACTACTATAGAATAGTATAAAAAAATCTTGTATTGGCATTCTTATCATAAACCGGAAATTTTCGCACATAATTTGTTGTTAATAATTAGCTTTTATAATATATATAAAGTAAAAGCTGGTTGAAAAGTCATTTTTATCAGAGTTTTTAGCACCGAGGGTTGTTTTCATAAATGTATCTTTATGATCACAAAAAGAATATATAGAAACAATGTATCTTGAAATAGAGATATGTATTTTCTATTCTATTTTAAAGTGCGGTCATTGTTTGATAATAAAAAAATAATTGTTTATGGCTGCAGTAGAAAATATCAAGCGCCTATGTTTTAATAAATTGATATCTTCACTTGTTTGAACCAAGGGAAAATTGAATTTAGAGAGACTATGAAATAAATGTATTATTTAACTTAACTTAACTAAATTTATCTAGTAAACATAGCATAGAGTACTACTATTTATCTGCTCGAAACAATATATTAATCATTTGAATCACTACAAAGATTCGAATCACCCAGCGCTAGTATGTAAGTTTCTGTTTTTCGCGTTTTTATTATTACATATATGAAAAATAGCTGATCGTAGTTGCACCAAATTACCCCTGCTTTAGACAATATTTAATATTAATTCAGTTCTTACGTGATACAGGGTGATAAAGACGCTACAACTTGCAAGTTTCTTCAATTTTTATAAACAAACACACTTCTGCAAGGTGCCACAACAGTTTAATCCGTCCACATCTTTAGTTAGGCACTCAATATTATGGTTTGTATGGAACGGCTGTATATTCAGCTAAAACCGAGTCAACCCCAAACACTAGGTCAACTAGATACCATAGACAAGACTATTATCTATGGTATCTATACGATCTGGGGAAATACTATTGGGACTAGAACATTTGAGTAGTTACGAGAAGCTCTTATTTATGTGGATAGACCATGCTAGATACATCGTGAATTACTGACATCGCAAAAATCGGGAGTGAGGACGTAATATCTATCGCTCGACTAGGTGACAGGGTTGCCAACCGTGCACCTTAAATTTTAATTTGGCCATTGACGAACAAATATGGTGATATTTAAATTCATTTGGCGAAAATATTGCTAGATTCCGAAATTTATCCAAAAATAAGACATAATTTTGCTACAAACTTATTTTTTATTATGATAAAAAAATGTAATAAAAACATTCTTAATGGATTGTCATTGTAGATTATACATTATTCAAATTATTAATTACCAATAATAATCTATAGTTATTCCTTTTTTTTTTTTTCCTTCGTGAGGGTAGCGGCTAATTTTTATGATGACTTACTGACTGAACAAAAAAATGATTTGCTTAACTTTTTAAGTCATCATAAAAATTAGCCGCTACCCTCACGAAGGAAAAAAAAAAAAAAAAGAATAACTATACATAATTAACGGCTACGAACAAAACATCATCAAATAATAATCTATGTATATTTGTCCGACAATTGGTAGATATTCTCAATAATATAATTATACCTGTTAAATAGGGATGGGTAGTATCGGCAATTTCCGTCCCGATCCGAAATTTTATTTAGCAGGACGGGTCGGATTTCCCGATAAATCCCGAAATAACTTCTATGTACAAAAACAAACTGTCTAAACATATTCTTATTCGTAGATGTTATGTTGACTACACAGGTAAAAATTTGAGGGAGTGAAATAGGGAGTCTCCGTTTTGGAAATATTTTGTTCCAAAAAGGAGTTGCCATAGCTAAAAACAGAAAGTATTTCCTCGGTTTTGTACAAAATCTCAACCAAAACGGAGAAGATTGAATTTACTCCGTTTCTAACACGATTTTCAAGGAAGAAATAATCTCCGCTTTCTCTCCGCATCTACACTACCGTATTTAAGCCCTAAATGTGAACAATATCCCTAACATTGCATTATATTTTCTCCTTCACAGAGGTGATAATTTGTTTACTTAACAGATGTTTCTATTTCTAATACCTCAACGCCAAAAAGGGAAAGGATACCTCCGATTGGGAACATTTGTTCTCCAAATCGTAACTGTTTCCCTAAACATTTGAAAATTGCAAGTTTGCATAGGGCATGCGCATTTATTAAAGCGATATTAGTGCAGCGCATGTGCAACAAGTCTGGACGTAGTCACTTTGCAATAGTTCGAGAATGGAGAAGGATATGGCGGAATGCACTGTACCTGAAATTTATAAAATACACATCAGAGTAAAGTACGAAAACCGTAAAAGATGGGTAAGAGTTATGGGAGCAAACATCACCAGGGCAGATGTAGATAAAGCAGGTAAGAAACTCGTGCATCCTTATTTAATTTTCAATCTACGATGTACCAATTTTTAATTGGCCCCCACTACATTCTAGGTGTTAGCTCCTGAATAAAAGCACGTTTATCTTAGCTGAATCCGTGGTGTTTCAATTGTGTCTTGCCTTCAACCCACGGTCGGTACCAAACTCGAAGAAGCGACTATATTATGGATAAATTAAAGCAATTCCAATGACGGCTGCTCTGTGACCGTAGAAGAGGACGTGCTTAGTGTGTCTATCCTAGTAATCATTAGGAATATATCAAAAATAATTCAAGAACTTGAGGTTCGACGACATTTTTGATGCATTTTTAATGATAAATAATAGAATAAATGCACTGAGCAAGGGTGCTTCTGTCCACATAGAATAGCCCTCATTGATTAACTCCAATATGATGTTAAACTTAGCTACTATGGAGCTAGGTAACATAAAAATAGAGTTAAAAACCTTCTCACTAGAGAGATATTCTCTTCTCTCTCTCTCTGTGGCAGGTACCTTCTTAACGGAAATAAATTCATGTGTAAAGGATGAAATACATTCCGAAACGGGTTAACGCTTGTTTATTGCGGATGTAATTATTTCAAGTGGAAGTTACTTGCATTAGCAACGGAGATAATTTTATCTGATACGATAGTAGTATTTGCATACATATGGGGAAACAACATCCGTTATTCATTTTAATAACAGCAGTAGGAGTTTAAAATTTCTCCATTTCGGAAACTTTTACCATTTATTGCAAAATAGTAAAACTGCATAAGAGAGACAAATTGCTCCTTAACGGATTAGGTTCCTCGGTTTAAAGATGTTTTTTCCCCTATGAAAAGCAAAATTATCTCTGTATTCCATCCGTTTAGTAGTAAAACATTTAACTCCGAAATGGAGGCTCCTTGAACGGATGGTCGCGAGGGACCCGGAAAAGAGTTAAACGGTGTTAGATTCAACTCCGTATTTTTATCTGTGTAGGTAATAAGATTTTACGTTTGGCAAAATAAAAAAAGATTCATCCCTTTCCCCTTCTCATCTCTTCCTACTTAAAACAAAAATATCATTTAAAACATTTTAATGCATTCCCTACCCCGATATTAAAAAAAATATCATTTAAAAAAATCATCTCCCTCCCCCTATCACCCCTTCAATAAATGTTGGGTAGAATCGAGTAAAGGTTCCGGAACAAACGAGTACTTTTATATGTTCCAGAACCTGCATTGAATCGAAACCACTTATGATGCTTTTGATTCAAATACTAGTGGGTAGAATCGAGAATCTTTTTACACTCGAAAACTTATAGTATATTTTTGTATACCGTTGGCGCACTCATTTAGACACTGTTAAGGTTTTCTGCTTTACATGCAAGATGTTTTTTTATTCTTATTTTAATACGTTGGTATAACATATTTTTACTATATTTAATATATTCCACATATAATTTTGTGAGACACATATTATTAATTATTAGGAACTCTAACGCTTCTTAATCCGTCAAGAGGTAAACACTGATGCTGTTTGAAATGCATTGGCCTAAAAAGTAGAAAATTGGAAAAAATCTGAACATTTTAGATTCATTTTTTTTTAAATTAAAAAATGTGATTTTTTTAAATATGAAAATGTTTTTTTTTCAATTTGAAAATATAAGAGAACTATATTTTTTATGATTTTCTTTAGATTAAAGAGAAAATATTTTTTTAATTTTTAATTTTTTAGATTTTTAATTTGTTAAGTTTTTATTTTTTTTTCAACCCTTGACGCAATAAAAAGCGCAAAGTTCCTATGTAATATGTGTCTCACAGAATTTTAATTTTATAATATGTGGTATATGTTAAATTGGTAAAAATATGTTATGCAAACGTACTGCTGTGGTTTTGGACTCCGTGACCCATACAACCCTTTTATCGCTAAGATGTATTTTAAGTTGCATATTTTGGTTGTTGTGATTTCTTTGTCCGTGCAGCTTATTTTCAATTTACCGAGAATTTTCACAATTTTGTTTTGTATAAGTTTAGTTTAAGAGTTTATTGTACGATTTTAATTACGTAGTGTATTTTTATTTTTTTAATTAATCTAGTCATTCAAATGTCTATTGTTCGTTTGTGCGGATTTTATGCGTATTCTATTTAATATTGTCATTGTAATATTCTACGTTGTACGAATTTTGAGAGAGGAATTTTTGTAGGCAAAAGAAGTAGGGTTTTGTTAAGGACTTCCTTGTTCGACTATTGATGCAAGTAGACGTATTTCTTAAATAATTGTTGCCATTTTGTTATTCATTTTGCATTGTAAAATTTAACATTTTGCTAACATTTTAGACGAGAACCTTTAGTTCAGGGTTTTCTTTTCTGCACAATTGTATTTTAGCCCGTTTTGCTGAAATAAATTTATTGTTTAATGGCGTGAATGGTTAAAAAAAATTGTTTTTTTTTTATTTTATATTAAACCTTTACAATTTTTCGTGTAATTAAGAAAGCCTGACTTCAATTACTCACAATTTACTTTTCGTGGTTAGATTAATGTTTTAATTCGCGAGGGTAACTCTAGGTTTAATAGTTTTGTGGTTTATTTAAAATCTTTTCCGTTGTAGCTAATATTTTTTCTTTTCATTTTAAAACCATTTTATAATTTTTTATTTATTTCAATTAATATACAGCAATATGTATTAAAATTAACATTGTATTAAAATAAGAGTAAAAAAAGCCTTGCTGTCTAAATGAATCCAGCGGTATACAAAATTATAGTAAGCTTTCGAGTGTGAAAGGATACTCGATTCTACCCACTCGATTAGTACTAGGTTCAGAAGCATCATAAATGGTTTCGATTCAATACAACGGAACATATAAAAATACTCGTTTGTTCCGGAACCTTTATTCGATTTTACCTAATATTTCCAATGTTAAAGAAATATGATTTGAATCATTTTTAATGCGTCTTCTCTTCCGTTGTTTTTAAAAAAAGAAAAAATATATAATTTAAAACCATCTCTATTCCAATCTCAGCTACTCCCTCCCCCTTTCAATGTTAAAAATATGTACATAATTTAAAACACTTTTAATGCGCTCTCTTCCCGATGTTTTGAAAAAAATCATTCTTCTCCTCTCTCATTCTTTCCAATGTGAATTAAATATGATTAAACTATATTTAACACGTCCTCCCTCCGGTGTTGTGGAATTCCACAATTCATTCATTCTATTAAAAAAAAAGTCATCTCCTTTCCCCTCTCATCCCTCCAGATGTTGAAAAAAGATCATTTAAAATATTTTTAATCCATCCTCGATTCTCTGCCCCGGTGTTGTGACAAAAAACATAATTTTATCATTACACAAAGTAATCATTCTCCTCTCTCTCTCCCTCACTCCCCTTCCAGTGTTAAAAAAATATATATTTAAAACGTTCTTAATCCCGGTTGATGTTAAAAAATTAAGAAAATCTTAACATTGGTTGTTCAGAGCTACGAGACACTCACGGATCATTTAAATACCTGTATATTTACGATCTCGAGCTATCGGGAATCCCGATTTCTGGAATTCCCGATAAGCATCATTACGGGAAATCTTGTCCGGAAACATAGTCCAATCAAGCGGGATTTCCCGACCCGCCCGAATTAACAAGTATAAATATAATAAATCATTCTAAAAATTTGGAAGCATTTTCTGCTGCAGTTTATTTATCATAAACTTTGAGAATTAAATTTGGTAATTTGATATTCTCACATGAATTTGCAGACAACAATAGATTAAGTATTTTATAAAATGAATGCGATCAACTAATTTCCGTCAATTGGGCAGATTATTACGAAAAAGATTTGTTTACCTGTCTTTGTCAACATTTGCCTAGTTTCACTATTATACTACACTATACTACACTACTGTAAGTTGTAAGTGTCGACATTCAATGCAGTGGTAGCAAGAGTATTCAGCGTATAATGAATGCCACAAAGAACAAATTCAAAAATAAAACCAATTGAAGTATGCTCAATTCTTTGATACGACTGAAATTGATACCGTATTCAGAAAATAAGTGTTGTATTAACATTTCAGTAATCAAAAAATGTACACACACTTCAATCAAAACATGCACGATTCCAAAAATCCTTTATAATTAAAAGAATTAAAAATTGACCAGGTGTGTAGTCAATAGTGTCTTATTACGTAAATTTTATTTAGTTTATTTTTAATTTTATCCAATGTTTTTATTTGAGTTATTTAATGGAACATTATGTGCAGTACATACATGATTGTTTTTAACCTTTTTTACAATTTCAAATTTACCGACTTTGAGAACCATACGTCTTTGTGACGTAAGGGGTATAAACGATTTTATGGCTTTTTAACTTTCTATAGTTGGTAAATTTGCGGCGAAACTCTGGTAAGTGAGTAAGCAATAGTCAAGCAGGAGCTGCAGAGGGGACAGTATGGGTTACCATTATTAGCCGGACGTATTCATGCCATTATTTTTATATACCTATATTGGTTGTATTATAATTGGTTATATCGTATACTGATTTTACATTTTTATTTGACCACTTGTTTAGCTAGGACTAATATTGTTTCCTCTATTTTTTTCCTTTTATTTATCTTATAAGCATTAGTCACAATTTAGCTGGAGTTATTTTCATTACTTGAAACTTATTTCATTTTAATTTCCATTTTCGAAATGCTTTTGCTTTTCTCGTTTTTAGTTATTTATTATTACTTAATTTACAGAAACAATACAAATAAGCACCAATTATTGTGCTGACATTTACTGAAAGTATCAGGGGCATACTAGCAGAAGTAGGTATTCAAATGTTGCCTGAAAAAACAAAAGACAAATAGTTTATTAGTGACTACTATGGATGTTGGGTATACGCTTATTTTTTTTATTTCTGACTAGATATGTAAACAGTGTAAATACGCTCATTTTCAATAAATGCGTTGCGTTTCCCAAATTAGACTAGTTCGGTACATTTCGTCAACCGTCGCTTCAGCCAGCTTAAGAGCGGTACATTTCGTCAACCGTCGCTTCAGCCAGCTTAAGAGCGGTGTGCTTCGGGAATATTTGGGTGGTTAGAGTAGCGCGTACGGTATACCGGATGAAAGGCGAAGCTTGTTGGTGACTGCGACGAGTTTTTGTGTGTGGGTTTATGTCCGTATTGAAAGGTATTCGCGTTCGGAACCAGTATATTCATTTATTATACCTTTTGAAAATAGCACAATGCGTGTATACATGTCAACAATACGTACCCATTTTTTCGCTTGTTGTTTTAGGTTAAATCCTTTATGCCACATGGTGCCCTTACCATTTCCGGATCGCTAGATATTCCTATAAAATCAACTCGATTTATGTCACTAGCAATAAATAAACATATTCCAACCTTAAACTAAATACGTCCATTTATTGTCCCAATTATGTCAGAGGCCTCGCCCCATGCCTCTACTAGAGTTTGCTTTAAAGTTTAAAGAGTTGCTAATCGGTTTCGATTCGCAGCACTAGTTAAAACTTATCAAAGAGGAACTGATGAAGTACATGGGCGCATCGATCAACGGTTGCAACCATCTGACCCGCGTGTGGGGCTCTTAACATGCTGGGTTGTAGACAATCAGTCTTTTAGAGGTTACCCTGAAACAAATACCAACGTTCTTTCTTTTTTTTTTGAATGTATAGGTATGCACAGTCGTAAAAAATAAGGTCCTCTTAAGCAAGGAATACATCTTAGCAACATCCCGTTTTGTTCGCATTACCTAGGATTTCCTTTCAAAAGTGATATGGTCCTTTGGTAGAAAATAGATGATGTAATAGCTTGGATTATTAACACAGAGTTTTTTGAATAAAATAACGAGAAGTAATCTATTTATATCTATAGCCTAAAAATTTCTTTTCTAAAATTATTCTTGATTGAATTGCTACCTTCCTAAATAGGTTTTTTGTACTGTTTATTGTGTCTATTCTATAGGCGGTTATGAAATCGTCGAGAAAACCTGTCGTTTTTCACCCATTCACTTTAGTTTTTTTTTAACCAACAATTAACCGCGTTCAGTCAAAATGGCTCAATAAAAGAAAAAAGAAATTTTACCGTCTCACAATATTCTAGAGTTAGCATATCATGTGCACGTTTATATTGCTTAATCATTTTATAAAAGTTTGACGAATTTTAAGGGGAAAAGTTCTTCACAACTCACATATTAATTTTAGTTTGCCTCTTAATTCTAGGACTTGCTATTTGTATATAATTGATTTCAATTTCTAATTAAACAATTAACTAGTTCCGCACTTTCTTATGTAGCAACATCTACAGCCATTATCTATTGTACTCATGCGTATACTAGAAACAGACGAGGCCGACATTCACCATGAAATGCTCCACAGTGAATGAACGAGTAAAGTCTGAAGTTTTTATGGCCACCATAAACTACGAATACTTAACGGTGGTCGGCGCGCATTTGTGGTTGTGTGTGTATGCGCGCGTGTGTACACTACGTAATGAGTGCAACGGCAGCAACAACAGCGCAGCAGCAGGAACAGCAGCCAAGCGATCGGACCAGGTTTCACCATGTTTTTTTTCTTCTTTTTTCTATTTCACTCGGTAATGATCCCGTTTTCGGTGCCAATACCTGATCCATGTCGATATATTGAAGACAGTTCACACTGACGATATTATACTTTATTTCTGTTTTATTAGAGAGGATACCGTGAGAAAGAAACATATTATGTGTTGATTATAATTGATTAGGTATGTTAAGACATTTTAAATACACCATGCTAATTTGTTGTCGCAATAATGCAAATATTTACGTAACAAATTAAATTAATATTTGCAGACATTCAAAATAACAAACAATCTGTATTGTTAACGCCTAAAATACAACGAACCTACACTTAAGTACTGTAGGTCATCTGAGCGCTTTATTTTCAATAAGTAATCAGATATTTAATGTTACACTCTTGCTTTCATTGTTAAACCATGAGGCTCTGCCGATTGCTGTCAGATAAAATAAATTGAAATTATTTAACAATGAAATATAAGGATATAAAAATGGGATACTAAAAGTTGAAAGAAAGGGAGCACATATAAACTAAATAAGTTATTTTTCAAGTTGCAATGATCTGTTTTTTACATATACTTATAAAAGAAATAATCGTCATGAGTCAGATGGAGAATTTACCTTAGAACCTTTAAATACAGGAAACAGTCGTTTACAGGTACAAGATTTAATCGTTTGGATATTCATTTCTAAAGAAAGAATCTATATCCACGGAAGTTTGCATACTTTAACAATTAACGAAGTCATAAACTTTCCTCTTTTAGTTTAACTACTGAAAATAAAATACTGAAAGAGAATCGTGAGCGAAGTGCTTGATTAAAATTAATTTTTATTTCACATATTTTTTCACAGCGTATAGGAGCATGATTTTTTTTGGTATTGTAATAAGTACAGATTTCTTCAGAAATCAATGAGGAGTTATTGCAGAGAAAAAAAGTAACTGAGAATATGTGATTTCCTAAAATAAATAAAAATGATGGGAATACGTGGATGATAATAAACAATCGGTTCTTCATATGCTTTTTCGTATTTCGAAATAAACGTTCTTTGTGGAAAGTTCTTAATGTACATTTTTCCTGTTTCAAAACAACTGATAATTTTATCCTGGCTTATGTCCCTACTTATTATATCAAACCAAACTGTATGGGCACCAATTTTTTTTTTTTGCAAAAACTACCTGTTAAAACAAAATCTTCTAAGAAGCTAGTTTTTTATATAAAAGCTACCGCATTTTCCCAAACAAATGAAAATTGAATTAGATTCTGTTTGGGATGGCGTAATTTCTATTCTCCTCACGAAACATCCGTCGCGAAATCGCTAAGTTTACACATAATTCAACGTAGTTTTCCATAAAATGTCGCGAAAATATCCTTCAAATAACTACGGAACAATACTACTGGTAGGTGTTATTAGCAATGAAAATACCTGGTAAATATCTTTTTTTATTAATGCAATTACTATGACAGTGTATACCAACATAGTGGTTTTTGATTAAATATAATGAAAAAAAAATATACGTAATAGTTCGCAATTTATTTGTTACATGGCCCCGAAATTGCTGATACTGACATATGTGCTTCATCTCTCAGAGCGGCGTAACAGCGCTTATCAACATCAGTGTCACTCTGCTCAAGTTGTTTTCCGCATAAGGGGTGGTCACGGTGACTTCTATAAATTACTAGCAAATAACTTGGTAGTGTCTGTTAAACAAGTTACATCGAATTTGCATTGCATGAATAGCAACATAATAGGCAAAGAGAGTTGATATCTAATTGTATGGATAAAAGTAGTCAGAACATGTTGTCTTGCGTAAGACGTAAAAGAAGTTTGGTACGTTAAAAATTCCTGGCAAAGTTTGAAGCAGCAACACGCATGCACGACTGTAGTAACCTGACAACACTGTTAATTACACAGGGGCGGCCACTGCAGTCATTGTTCTGACGTTCATTTTAAACAGCGGCGTAAAATACACCCACGCAACCACCCCATGGCATCTGGATCCCCCCAGGCATCTGAAGGGCCCTCAGATATGATTGTTAGTGACATTTTACAAATATATAGCAGTAGGCAAGAGGACCCAGATAAAAGTCTGTGGGAATTGGCCCAAGATTTTGAGCATAATTGAGAATAATTAAATATTATTTTTAGAGTAATTCTTACGCGTTGTTAATTAATTTGCTTTTTTGCTGTTTAATAATTGCAACAATAATTTTTCTTTATTTACCATTCAAAGGCCACACAAGATGTATATATGTATGTACGTTCTGACATAATAGGAGAAATCAGCCGCCATTTTGAGTTCAGATTACATTTCCTTTTCTATGATTGGTGTAAATTAATAAGGGAAACTGAGGCATCCTT
>RXPK01003825.1:0-53148 GCA_004143645.1 Protaetia brevitarsis
AGCCCACGCCAAACTTACGTGCACTAAACTAGGTTGGTACCAACTATCCTACTTTTCAATCGATTGCGCGGAAAAATTTTCCGTGTAGTAAATCGTCCGTTTCACGAAGAGATCAGTCGATTTTACGTATAAATGTTAATATTTCCCTTCTAGACATTAGAATCGCGCGACAACTTTACGTGCGTCTAAACTGGGTTGGTAAACCTATCGACATATTTTCAATCCATTGCCGCGTGAAAAAATTTTCCGTGTAGTATATCGTTTCACGAAATCATGCCTTAATTCATATATAACTGTTAATATTTTCCCTTCTAGACATTAGAATCGCGCGAAACTTTACGTGCGTCTAACTAGGTTAGTACCGAACCTGATCCTACATATTTTCAATCATTGCGCGTGAAAAATTTTCCGTGTAGTAATAAATCGTCGTTTCACGAAACTCGTCGATTTACGTATAAATGTTAATATTTTCCCTCTAGGACATTAGAATCGCGCGAAACTTTACGTGCGTCTAAACTAGGTTGGTACCAACTATCCTACATATTTTCAATTCATTGCCGGCGTGAAAAAAATTTTCCGTGTAGTATATGCGTTTCACGAAATCATGCCTTAATTTCAATATATAACTGTATAATATGTTCCTTCTAGAACATTAGAATGCGCGAACTTTACGTGCGTCTAAACAGGTTGGTAACCAACCTATCTAAGCATATTTGCAATCGATTGCCGCGTGAAAAAATTTTCCGTGTAGTAAATCGTCGTTTCACGAGAGATCAGTCCGATTTACGTATAAATGTTAATATTTTCCTCCTTCAGCATTAGAATCGCGCGAAACTTTTACGTGCGTCTAAACTAGGCTGTAACCAACCTAATCCGACATATTTTCAATCCATTGCCGCGTGAAAAAATTTTCCGTGTAGTATATCGATTCACGAAATCTATGCCTTAATTTCATATATAACTGTTAATATTTCCCTTCTAAACATTAGAAATCGCGCGAAAACTTTACGTGGCTCTAAACTAGGTTGGTACCCACCTATCCTACATATTTTCAATCCATTGCGCGTGGAAAAAATTTTTCCGTGTGTATATCGTCGTTTCACGAAGAGATCAGTCCATTTACGTATAAAATGTTAATATTTTCTCCCTTCTAGACATTAGAATCGCGCGAAACTTTACGTGCGTCTAAACTAGGTTGGTACCAACCTATCCTACATATTTTCAATCGATTCCGCGTGAAAAAAATTTTCCGTGTAGTATCATCCGTTTCACGAAGAGATCAGTCGATTTACGTATAATATGTTAATATTTTCCTTCTTAGAATTAGAATCGCGCGAAACTTTACGTGGCGTCTAAACTAGGTTGGTACCAACTATCCTACATATTTTCAATTCATTGCCGCGTGAAAAAATGTTCCGTGTAGTATATCGTTTCACGAAATCATGCCTTAATTTCACTATAAACTGTTTAATATTTTCCCTTCTAGACATAGAATCGCGCCAAAATTTACGTGCAACTAAACTAGGTTAGTACCTACTTACCTATCATATTTTCAATTCATTGCCGCGTGAAAAATTTCCGGTGAGTAAATCGTCGTTTCACGAGAGATCAAGTCGATTTACGTATAAATGGTAATATTTTCCCTCCAGACATTAGAATCGCGCGAAACTTAACGTGCGTCTAAACTGGGTTGGTACCAACCAATCCCGACATATTTTCAATCCATTGCCGCGTGAAAAAATTTTCCGTTAGTATATCGTTTCACGAATCATGCCTTAATTTCATATATAACTGTTAATATTTCCCTTCTAGACATTAGAAATCGCGCAACTTTTACGTGCGTCTAAACTAGGTTAGTACCAACCTATCCTACATTATTTCAATTCATTGCCGCGTGAAAAAATTTTCCGTGTAGTAAATAAATCGTCGTTTCACGAAATCAGTCGATTTACGTATAAATGTTAAATATTTTCCTTCTAGACATTAGAACGCGCGAAACTTTACGTGCGTCTAAACTAGGTTGATACCAACCTATCCTACATATTTTCAATTCATTGCGCGTGAAAAAATTTCCGTGAGTATATCGTTTCACGAAATCATGCTTAATTTCATATATAACTGTAATATTTTCCCCTTCTAGACATTAGATCGCGCGAAACTTAACGTGCATCTAAACTAAGGTGGTACCAACCTATCCTACACATTTTTCAATCAATTGCGCGTGAAAAATTTTCCGTATTGTAAATACGTCGTTTCACGAAGAGATATTTAATTTACGTATAAATGTTAATATTTTCCCTTCTAGACATTAGAATCGCGCCGAAACTTTACGGTGCGTCTAAACTGGTTGGTACCAACCATCCTACATATTTGCAATCGATTGCCGCGTGAAAAATTTTCCGTGTAGTAAATCGTCGTTTCACGAAGAGATCAGTCGATTTGACGTAGAAAATGTAATATTTCCCTTCTAGACATGAGAATCGCGCGAAACTTTACGTGCGTCTAAACTAGGTTGGTACAACCTATCCTACTATTTTCAATCGATTGCCGCGTGAAAAAATTTTCCGTGAGTAAATCGTCGTTTCACGAAGAGATCAGTCGATTTACGTATAAATGTTAATATTTTCCTCTAGACATTAGAAGCGGCGAAACTTAACGTGCGTCAAAACTAGTTGTACCAACCTATCTACATATTTGCAATCGATTGCCGCGTGAAAAAAATTTCCGTGTAGTAAACCGTCGTTCCACGAAGAGATCCAGTCATTTAAAGTATAAATGTTAATATTTTCCTTCTAGACATTAGAATCGCGCAAAACTTACGTGCGTCTAAACTAGTTGGTACCAGCCTATCCTACAATTTACAATTCATTGCCGCGTGAAAAAATTTTCCGTGTAGTATATCGTTTTCACGAAATCATGCCTTAATTTCAATATAACCGTTAATATTTCCCTTCTAGACATTAGAATCGCGCGAAACTTTACGTGCGTCTAAACTAGGTTGGTACAACCTATCCTACATATTTCAATCCATTGGCCGCGTGAAAAAATTTCCGTGTAGTATACATCGTGTTTCACGAAGAGATCAGTCGATTTACGTTAAAATGTAATATTTTCCCTTCTAGACATTAGAAACGCGCAAACTTTACTGCGTCAACACTAGGTTGGTCAAACCTATCCTAATATTTTTCAATCGATTGCCGCGTGAAAAAATTTCCGTGTAGTAAATCGCGTTTCACGAAGAGAGTCAGTCCATTTACGTATAAATGTTAATATTTCCTTTCTAGACAATCAGAATCGCGCGAAACTTACGTGCGTCTAAACTAGGTGGTACCAACCTAACCTAATATCATCATTCATTGCCGCGTCGAAAAAACTTTTCCGTGCAGTAAATCGTTTCACGAAATCATGCTTAATTTCATATATAAACTGTTATATTTTCCTTGCTAGACATTAGAATCGCGCGAAACCTTCACGTGCGTCTAACTAGGTTGGTACCAACTATCCCACATATTTCAATCCATTGCCGCGTGAAAAATCTTCCGTGTAGTATATCGTCGTTCCACGAAGAGATCAGTCGATTAGTATAAATGCTAATATTTCCTTCTAGACATTAGAATCCCGCGAAACTTTACGTGCGTCTAAACTAGTTGTACCAACCATCCTACATATTTTCAATCGATTGCCGCGTGAAAAATTTTCCGTGTAGTAACAGCCGTTTCACGAAGAGATCAGTGATTACGTATAAATGTTAATATTTTCCTTTCTAGACATTAGAATCGCGCGAAACTTACGTGCGTCACAACTAGTTGGTACAACCTATCCTACATATTTTCCAATTCATT
This sequence comes from Protaetia brevitarsis, assembly GCA_004143645.1. Lineage (NCBI taxonomy): Eukaryota > Metazoa > Arthropoda > Insecta > Coleoptera > Scarabaeidae > Protaetia > Protaetia brevitarsis. Next base: position 3,843 of record RXPK01003825.1, read on the forward strand.
GCGCGCGTGAAAAATTTTCCGTGCGGTATATCGTTCCACGAAATCATGCCTTTAATTTACATATATAACTGGTTAAAATTCTCCTTCTAGACATTAGACTCCGCGCGAAACTTAACGTGCGTCTAAACTAGGTTGGACCAACCTATCCTACATATTTCAATTCATTGCGCGTGAAAAAATTTTTTCCGTGTAGTAATGTTTCAGAAATCATGCCTGAATTTTCATATATAACTGTTAATATATTTCCCTTCTAGACATAGAATCGCGCGAAAGTTTACGTGATCTAACCTAGGTTGGTACCAACTATCCACATATTTTAAATCATTGCCGCGTGAAAAAAAATTTTCCGTTAGTAAATCGTCGTTTCACGAGGAGATCAGTCGATTTACGTATAAATGATAATATTTTCCCTTCTAACATTAGAATCGGCGAAACTTACTGCGTCTAACTGGGTTGGTACCAACCTAATCCAGCAAATTTTCAATCCATTGCCGCTGAAAAACTTTCCGTGTAGTATAATCGTTTCCGACAATCATGCCTTAATTTCATATATAACTGTTAATATTTTCCTTCTAGACATTAGAATCGCGCGAAACTTTTACGTGCGTCTAAACTAGGTTAGTACCAAACTATCCTACATATTTTACAAATTCATTGCCGCGTGAAAAACATTCCCGTGAGTAAAACAAATCGTCGTTTCACGAAATCAGTCGATTTACGTATAATGTTAATAATTTCCCTTCTAAACATTAGAATCGCGCGAAACTTTAACGTGCGTCTAAACTAGTTGGTACCAACATATACTATATTTTCAATTCATTGCCGCGTGAAGAAAAATTTTCGTGTAAGTATATCGTTTCACGAAATGCCTTAATTTCATATATAACTGTTAATATTTTCCTTCTAGACATTAGAATCGCGCGAAAACTTTACGTGCATCTAAACTAGGTTGGTGACCAACCTATCCTACACATTTTCAATCGATTGCCGCGTGAAAAAATTTTCCGTATAGTAAATCGTCGTTTCACGAAGAGATATTTAGATTTAGTATAAATGTTAATATTTTCCCTTCTAGACATTAGAATCGCGCGAAACTTTACGTGCGTCTAAAATAGTTGGTACCAACCTGATCTACATATTTGCAATCGATTGCCGCGTGAATAAAATTTTCCGTGTAGAAATCGTCGTTTCACGAAGAGATCAGTCGATTACGTATAAATGTTAATATTTTCCTTCTAGACATTAGAATCGCGCGAAACTTTACGTGCGTAACAACTAGGTGGTACCAACCTATCTACATATTTTCAATCGATTGCCGCGTGAAAAAATTTCCGTGTAGTAAATCGTCGTTTCGACGAAAGATCAGTCGATTTTACGTATAATGTTAATATTTTCCCTTCTAGACATTAGATCGCGCGAACTTTACGTGCGTCTAAACTAGGTTGGTACCAACCTATCTACATATTTGCAATCGATTGCCGCGTGAAAAAAATTTCCGTGTAGTAAACCGTCGTTTCACGAGAGATCAGTCGATTTACGTATAAATGTTAATATTTTCCTTCTAGACATTAGATCGCGCGAAACTTTACGTGCGTCTAAACTAGGTTGGTAGCCAGCCTATCCTACATATTTTCAATTCATTGCCGCGTGAAAATTTTCCGTGTAGTATATCGTTTCACGAAATCATGCCTTAATTTCATATATAACTGTTAATATTTTCCCTTCTAGACATTAGAGACGCGCGAAACTTACGTGCGTCTAAACTAGGTTGGTACCAACCTATCCTACATATTTGCAATCGATTGCCGCGTAAAAAAATTTTCCGTATAGTAAATCGTCATTTCACGAAGAGATCAGTCGATTTACGTATAAATGTTAATATTTTCCTTTCTAGACATTAGAATCGCGCGAAACTTTACGTGCGTCTAAACTAGGTTGGTACCAACCTATCCTACATATTTTCAATTCATTGCCGCGTGAAAAAATTTTCCGTGTAGTATATCGTTTCACGAAATCATGCCTTATTTCATATATAACTGTTAAATATTTTCCCTTCTAGACATTAGAATCGCGCGAACTTTACGTGCGTCTAAACTAGGTTGGTACCAACCTATCCTACATATTTTCAATTCATTGCCGCGTGAAAAATTTTCCGTGTGAAGTATATCGTTTCACGAAATCATGCCTTAATTTCATATATATCGTGTTAACATATTTCCTTTAGACATAGAATCGCGCGAAACCTTAGTGCGTCTAAACTAGGTTGGGTACCAACCTATCCTACATATTTGCAAATCGATTGCCGCTTGAAAAAATTTTCCGTTGTAGTAAATCGTCGTTTCACGAAGAGATCAGTCGATTTACGTATAAATGTTAATATTTTCCCTTCTAGACATAGAATCGCGCGAAACTTTACGTGCGTCTAAAACTAGGTTGGTACCAACCTATTCCTACATATTTTCAATTCATTGCCGCGTGAAAAAAATTTCCGTGTAGTATATCGTTTCACGAAATCTGCCTTAATTTCATATTATACAGTTAATATTTTCCCCTTCTAGACATTAGAATCGCGCGAAACTTTACGTGCGTCTAAACTAGGTTGGTACCAACCTATCCTAACATATTTGCAATCGATTGCCGCGTAAAAAATTTTCCGTATAGTAAATCGTCATTTCACGAAGAGATCAGTCGATTTACGTATAAATGTTAATATTTTCCTTTCTAGACATTAGAATCGCGCGAGAACTTTACGGCGTCTAAACTAGGTTGGTACAACTATCCTACCATATTTCAATTCATTGCCGCGTGAAAAAATTTTCCGTGTAGTATATGTTTCACGAATCATCGCCTTAATTTCATATGATACACTGTTAATATTTTCCCTTCTAGACATTAGAATCGCGCGAGAACTTTACGTGCGTCTAAACTAGGTTGGTCCAACACCTATCCTACAATATTCAATTCATTGCCCGCGTGAAAAAATTTCCGTGTAGTATAATCGTTTACCGAAATCATGCCTTAATTTCATTATATATCTGTTAATATTTCCCTTCTAGACATTAGAATCGCGCGAAACCTAACGTGCGTCTAAACTAGGTTGGTACCACCTATCTACATATTTTGCAATCGATTGCCGCTTGAAAAAATTTCCGTGTAGTAATCGTGTTTCACGAAGAGATCAGTCGATTTAGCTATAAATGTTAATATTTTCCTTCTAGACATTAGAATCGCGCGAAACTTTACGTGCGTCTAAACTAGGTTGGTACCAACCTATCTACATATTTCAATTCATTGCGCGTGAAAAAATTTTCCGTGTAGTATATCGTTTCACGAAAATCATGCCTTAATTTCATATATAACTGTTAATATTTTCCCTCTAGACATTAGAATCGGCGAAACTTTACGTGCGTCTAAACTAGGTTGTACCAACCTATCCTACATATTGCAATCGATTGCCGCCGTGAAAAAATTTTCCGTGTAGTAAATCGTCGTTCACGAAGAGATCAGTCGATTTACGTATAAATGTTAATATTTTCCCTTCTAGACATTAGAATCGCGCGAAGCTTTACGGTGCGTCTAAACTAGTTGGTACCAACCTATCCGACATATTTTCAATCCATTGCCGCGTGAAAAAATTTTCCGTGTAGTATATCGTTTCCACGAATCATGCCTTTAATTTCATTATAAACTGTTAATATTTTCCGCTCTAGACATTAGAATCGGCGAAACTTTACGTGCTCTAAACTAGGTTAGTACCAACCGATCTAACATATTTTCAATCCATTGCCGCGTGAAAAAACTTTCGTGTAGTAATCGTTTCACGAAATCATGCCTTAATTCATTTATAACTGTTAATATTTTCCCTTCTAGACATTAGAATCGCGCGAAACTTACGTGCGTCTAAAACTAGGTTGGTACCAACCTATCCTACAATTTTGCAATCGATTGCCGCGTGAAAAAATTTTCCGTGTAGTAAATCGGTCGTTTCACGAAGAGATCAGTCGATTTACGTATAAAGGTTAATATTTTCCCTTCTAGACATTAGAATCGCGTGAACTTTACGTGCGTCTAAACTAGGTTGGTACCAACCTGTCCTACATATTTTCAATTCATTGCCGCGTGAAAAAATTTTCCGTGTAGATATACGTTTCGGAAATCATGCATTAATTTCATATATAACTGTTAATATTTTCCCTTCTAGACATTAGAATCGCGCGAAACTTTACGTGCGTCTAAACTTGGTTGGTACCAACCTATCCTACATATTTTCAATCGATTGCCGCGTGAAAAAAATTCCGTGTAGTAAATCGTCGTTTCACGAAGAGATCAGTCGATTTACGTATAAATGTTAATATTTTCCCTTTTTTCAATCGATTGCCGCGTGAAAAAATTTTCCGTGTAGTAAATCGTCGTTTCACGAAGAGATCAGTCGATTTACGTATAAATGTTAATATTTTCCCTTCTAGACATTAGAATCGCGCGAAACTTTACGTGCGTCTAAACTAGGTTGGTACCAACCTATCCTACATATTTAATCCATTGCCGCGTGAAAAAATTTTCCGTGTAGTATATCGCGTTTCACGAAGAGATCAGTCGATTTACGTATAAATGTTAATATTTTCCCTTCTAGACATTAGAATCGCGCGAAACTTTACGTGCGTCTAAACTAGGTTGGTACCAACCTATCCTACATATTTGCAATCGATTGCCGCGTGAAAAAATTTTCCGTGTAGTATATCGTTTCACGAAATCATGCCTTAATTTCATATATAACTGTTAATATTTTCCCTTCTAGACATTAGAATCGCGCGAAACTTTACGTGCATCTAAACTAGGTTGGTACCAACCTATCCTACATATTTTCAATCGATTGCGCGTGAAAAATTTCCGTGTAGTAAATCGTTCGTTTCACGAAGAGATATTAGATTTACGTATAAATGTTAATATTTTCCCTTCTAGACATTAGAATCGCGCGAAACTTTACGTGCTTCTAAACTAGGTTGGTACCAACCTATCCTACATATTTGCAATCGATTGCCGCGTGAAAAAATTTCCGTGTAGTAAATCGTCGTTTCACGAAGAGATCAGTCGATTTACGTATAAATGTTAATATTTTCCCTTCTAGACATTAGAATCGCGCGAAACTTTACGTGCGTCTAAACTAGGTTGGTACCAACCTATCCTACATATTTTCAATTCATTGCCGCGTGAAAAAATTTTCCGTGTAGTAAATCGTCGTTTCACGAAGAGATCAGTCGATTTACGTATAAAAATGTAATATTTCCCCTCTAGACATTAGAATCGCGCGAAACTTTACGTGCGTTCTAAACTAGGTTGGTACCAACCTATCCTACATATTTGCAATCGATTGCCGCGTAAAAAAATTTCCGTTTAGTAAATCGTCGTTTCACGAAGAGATCAGTCGATTTACGTATAAATGTTAATATTTTCCTTTCTAGACATTAGAATCGCGCGAAACTTTACGTGCGTCTAAACTAGGTTGGTACCAACCTATCCTACATATTTTCAATTCATTGCCGCGTGAAAAAATTTTCCGTGTAGTATATCGTTTCACGAAATCATGCCTAATTTCATATATAATGTTAATTATTTTCCTTCTAGACATTAGAATCGCGCGAAACTTTACGTGCGTCTAAACTAGGTTGGTACCAACCTATCCTACATATTTTCAATTCATTGCCGCGTGAAAAAATTTTCCGTGTAGTATATCGTTTCACGAAATCATGCCTTAATTTCATATATAACTGTTAATATTTTCCCTTCTAGACATTAGAATCGCGCGAAACTTTACGTGCGTCTAAACTAGGTTGGTACCAACCTATCCTACATATTTGCAATCGATTGCCGCGTGAAAAAATTTTCCGTGTAGTAAATCGTCGTTTCACGAAGAGATCAGTCGATTTACGTATAAATGTTAATATTTTCCCTTCTAGACATTAGAATCGCGCGAAACTTTACGTGCGTCTAAACTAGGTTGTACCAACCTATCCTACATATTTTCAATTCATTGCCGCGTGAAAAAATTTTCCGTGTAGTATATCGTTTCACGAAATCATGCCTTAATTTCATATATAACTGTTAATATTTTCCCTTCTAGACATTAGAATCGCGCGAAACTTTACGTGCGTCTAAACTAGGTTGGTACCAACTATCCTACATATTTTCAATTCATTGCCGCGTGAAAAAATTTCCGTTAGTATATCGTTCACGAAATCATGCCTTAATTTCATATATAACTGTTAATATTTTCCCTCTAGACATTAGAATCGCGTGAAACTTTACGTGCATCTAAACTAGGTTAGTACCAACCTATCCGACATATTTTCAATCCATTGCCGCGTGAACAAAATTTTCCGTGTAGTATATCGTTTCACGAAATCATGCCTTAATTTCATATATAACTGTTAATATTTCCCCTTCTAGGCACTTAGAAACGCGCGAAACTTTACGTGCATCTAAACTAGATTAGTACCAACCTATCCTACATATTTCAATCCATTGCCGCGTGAAAAAATTTCCGGTGTAGTATATCGTTTCACGAAATCATGCCTTAATTTCATATTATAACTGTTAATATTTTCCCTTCTAGACATTAGAATCGCGCGAAACTTTACGTGCGTCTAAACTAGGTTGGTACCAACCCATCCTACATATTTTCAATCGATTGCCGCGTGAAAAAATTTTCCGTGTAGTAAATCGTCGTTTGACGAAGAGATCAGTCGATTACGTATAAATGTCAATATTTTCCCTTCTAGACACTAGAATCGCGCGAAACTTTACGTGCGTCTAAACTAGGTTGGTACCAACCTATCCTAACATTTGCAATCGATTGCCGCGTGAAAAAATTTCCGTGTGGTAAATCGTCGTTTCACGAAGAGATCAGTCGATTTACGTATAAATGTTAATATTTTCCCTTCTAGACATTAGAATCGCGCGAAACTTTACGTGCGTCTAAACTAGTTGGTACCAGCCTATCCTACTATTTCAATTCATTGCCGCGTGAAAAAATTTTCCGTGTAGTATATCGTTTCACGAAATCATGCCTTAATTTCATATATAAACTGTTTAATATTTTCCCTTCTAGACATTAGAATCGCGCGAAACTTTACGTGCATCTAAACTAGATTAGTACCAACCTATCCTACATATTTTCAATCCATTGCCGCGTGAAAAAATTGTCCGTGTAGTATATCGTTTCACGAAATCATGCCTTAATTTCATATATAACTGTTAATATTTTCCCTTCTAGACATTAGAATCGCGCGAAACTTACGTGCGTCTAAACTAGTTGTACCAACCTATCCTACATATTTGCAATCGATTGCCGCGTAAAAAAAATTTCCGTATAGTAAATCGTCGTTTCACGAAGAGATCAGTCGATTTACGTATAAATGTTAATATTTCCTTTCTAGCATTAGAATCGCGCGAAACTTTACGTGCGTCCTAAACTAGTGGTACCAACCTATCCTACATATTTTCAATTCATTGCCGCGTGAAAAATTTTCCGTTGTAGTATATCGTTTCACGAAATCATGCCTTAATTTCATATATAACTGTTAATATTTCCCTTCTAGACATTAGAATCGCGCGAAACTTTACGTGCGTCTAAACTAGGTTGGTACCAACCTATCCTACATATTTGCAATCGATTCCGCCTTGAAAAAAATTTCCGTGTAGTAAATCGTCGTTTCACGAAGAGATCAGTCGATTTACGTATAAATGTTAATATTTTCCCTTCTAGACATTAGAATCGCGCGAAACTTTACGTGCATCTAAACTAGATTAGTACCAACCTATCCTACATATTTTCAACCATTGCCGCGTGAAAAAAATTGTCCGTAGGTATATTCGTTTCACGAAATCATGCCTTAATTTCATATATAAACTGTTAATATTTTCCTTCTAGACATTAGAATCGCGCGAAACTTTTACGTGCGTCTAAATAGGTTGGTACCAGCCTATCCTACATATTTTCAATTCATTGCCGCGTGAAAAAATTTTCCGTGTAGTATATCGTTTCACGAAATCATGCCTTAATTTCATATATAACTGTTAATATTTTCCCTTCTAGACATTAGAATCGCGCGAAACTTTACGTGCGTCTAAACTAGGTTGGTACCAACCTATCCTACATATTTGCAATCGATTGCCGCGTAAAAAAATTTTCCGTATAGTAAATCGTCGTTTCACGAAGAGATCAGTCGATTTACGTATAAATGTTAATATTTTCCTTTCTAGACATTAGAATCGCGCGAAACTTTACGTGCGTCTAAACTAGGTTGGTACCAACCTATCCTACATATTTTCAATTCATTGCCGCGTGAAAAAATTTCCGTGTAGTATATCGTTTCACGAAATCATGCCTTAATTTCATATATAACTGTTAATATTTTCCCTTCTAGACATTAGAATCGCGCGAAACTTTACGTGCGTCTAAACTAGGTTGGTACCAACCTATCCTACATATTTTCAATTCATTGCCGCGTGAAAAAATTTTCCGTGTAGTATATCGTTTCACGAAATCATGCCTTAATTTCATATATAACTGTTAATATTTTCCCTTCTAGACATTAGAATCGCGCGAAACTTTACGTGCGTCTAAACTAGGTTGGTACCAACCTATCCTACATATTTGCAATCGATTGCCGCGTGAAAAAAATTTCCGTGTAGTAAATCGTCGTTTCACGAAGAGATCAGTCGATTTACGTATAAATGTTAATATTTCCCTTCTAGACATTAGAATCGCGCGAAAACTTTACGTGCGTCTAAACTAGGTTGTACCAACCTATCCTACATATTTCAATTCATTGCCGCCTGAAAAAATTTTCCGTGTAGTATATCGTTTACGAAATCATGCCTTAAATTTCATATATAACTGTTAATATTTTCCTTCTAGACATTAGAATCGCGCGAAACTTTACGTGCGTCTAAACTAGGTTGGTACCAACCTATCCTACATATTTGCAATCGATTGCCGCGTGAAAAAAATTTCCGTGTAGTAAATCGTCGTTTCACGAAGAGATCAGTCGATTTACGTATAAATGTCAATATTTTCCCTTCTAGACATTAGAATCGCGCGAAACTTTACGTGCGTCTAAACTAGGTTGGTACCAACCTATCCTACATATTTGCAATCGATTGCCGCGTGAAAAAAATTCCGTGTAGTAAATCGTCGTTTCACGAAGAGATCAGTCGATTTACGTATAAATGTTAATATTTCCCTTCTAGACATTAGAATCGCGCGAAACTTTACGTGCGTCTAAACTAGGTTGGTACCAACCTATCCTACATATTTTCAATTCATTGCCGCGTGAAAAAATTTTCCGTGTAGTATATCGTTTCACGAAATCATGCCTTAATTTCATATATAACTGTTAATATTTTCCCTTCTAGACATTAGAATCGCGCGAAACTTTACGTGCGTCTAAACTAGGTTGGTACCAACCTATCCTACATATTTGCAATCGATTGCCGCGTAAAAAAATTTTCCGTATAGTAAATCGTTGTTTCACGAAGAGATCAGTCGATTTACGTATAAATGTTAATATTTTCCTTTCTAGGCATTAGAATCGCGCGAAACTTTACGTGCGTCTAAACTAGGTTGGTACCAACCTATCCTACATATTTTCAATTCATTGCCGCGTGATAAAATTTTCCGTGTAGTATATCGTTTCACTTTCGTTACTATACTTTGAGAGTCGAGGTGTGCGTTCAACAGAGAGAGCACGTGTATAAATTGCTCCGACGTTAAACCCAAATTTTGGGAGATTTCGAGCGTATATTTATATGCAAAGGGGAATAGAGAATAAATTATAAGTTTGGACCGCAGTGATTAAAGAGTGGAAAGTGAATTTTGTAATATCCAAAAACAATAAGCAATAGGTTAGAGGCGTAGTTTAAGTGCGGGAACGGATAGCAGTTCGGCCTTCGAGGGGTCGACCCGGCCAGCTGTTGTCCGTTTCTTATCGGGCGGCAGATAGTTTTTGCAAATATAAGCAAAAAACATTAGTGAGTGATATACAATATACAATGTCGGACGAAGAGAAAGTTACGGTCGATAAAAGTAAAAGGGGAAGATCGAGTGATTCAGAAGAGGAGAAACTTTTTGCTAAAAGTAAGAGAACTGCGAGAACCCCAGTGAAGACGGACAAAACAAATGATGAAAAATTGGATATATTACTAGAAATGGTGGGTGATATGAAATATGTAATGGATGAATTGAAACAGGAATTAATCGATGTCAAGAATAAGATGAAAGAGGTGGGAGACGAACAAATAGAAATAAGAAAAGATATTAAATCGTTAAAAGAAGAAAATGAAGAAATGAGGAAGGAATGTGATGCAATGAAAATAGAGAATGAGTCTATTAGAAAGGAATCACTAGAGTTAAGAGAAAATTTAAAGCGCATTGAGATGGAACACGATAAAGTCAAAACAGAGCTGAATATATATAAAAAAGGAATGGAAATTATGGAAAAGGAATATAGGAAAAATAACGTGGTAATAACGGGACTTGAAATAGACACATACGATCAAGAAAAAATTAAAGGAATAAAATTGATGATTTCTAAATAAACAGTTACAAGTAAACGTCGAAATAATTAGAGCAACTAAAATAGGTAAAAAGTATGCTTAATACAGACCAGAACATGGAAGAAAAGCAAAAATTAATGGCGAGCAAGAACAGACTAAGAGAACTAAAATCGGATCCAATCTATATAGCGGATGATATGACAATGGCAGAGAAATACATACAGAAGCAAATACAGCAAAAGGCGCGGGAATTGAGAGGGGAAGGTAAACAAGTAAAAGTGGGGATGAAGAAAGTAATAGCTAATGGGACGGAATGGCGATGGAACAAGGACAAAGAAAAATTAGAAGAAACAAAAAACTAACTGTGGCTTGGGGACTGACATCAAGATGAAGAATGAGGCAATGTATAAGGACAAGAATATAGAACAGCTGAACATTAAGAAGATGACAGAACCAAAAATAAAGAATGACAAGAATAGCACAGCAAATAAACAAATAAGAACAAATAAAGAAGGGAATACGATCGAGAAAAGAAAAGAGAAGAAACAAGAAATCACAACAAAATATATAAGAATAGGCACATGGAACACAAGAAGTATTAAAGGGAAAGAAGAGGAAATTATAGAGGAAATGATAAAACACAAGATAGAAATCTTAGGAGTCACGGAAACAAAAAAGAAAGGAAAAGGATAACCAAAACCTATAAAGGATACTGGAAATTTGGTCTGGAGTGGAGGAAGCAGAATGGGCTAGAGAAGGTGTGGCATTAATATTTCACCAAATAGATTGAAGGAGATAAGTGAGGAAAGATTGTTAACGAGAGAATATTGGCGGTGAAAATAAATTATTAGAAGAAGAAATGTGGTCAATTATAGTAACATAACGGAGTGAATGAAGACGCAGAAAAGAAGAAAAGGGACGAATACTACAACAACTGCAAAACGTGATAGACGATCAGGACGGTAATATTAGTTATGGGTGATCTGAATGGAAGAGTAGGGAACCAGAAACAAGGGATAGAGGAAATAATGGGAAAGAGGTGAGAAGGTTAGATAATATATGGTGAAAGGATAATCCAACTATGTTTGGTGAACGAATTAGTAATAACAAACACAAAGTACCAACATAAAGATATTCATAAGTTTACAAGAGAAGAGAGAAGCCGAAAAAGAAAAATCAATAATTGACTATTTTTAATCAACCGAGACCGATTAAACAGGTCAGGATGTCAGAGTAACAAGAGAAGCCGAAGCCGGGAGTGACCACTACTTATTAAAGATGGAGATAAGAATAGATAGTAAAACCAAACAAGATAAAAGAAGAAAAAGGTAAAAGAAAAATAAAAAAGTTACAAACTTAAAGAAGACGATATTAGAAGCAAATACCAGGAAAATAGTGAAGAGAAAGCTAAGAGAAAAACAGAATATGGAAGGACAAGGGTAGAAGAATACTGGAGAAGGTTTAGAAGAATGTATATTGGAAGCATGCAAAGAAAGCTGTGGAGTAACGAAAGTAGGAAATAACAAACATGAAGAAGACTGAGTGGTGGAACGAAGAAATACAAGAATAATTAAAGAAAAAATATATATGGAGAAAATACTTAAGTACTAAAGATTCGGAAGATTATAATAATATAAAGAAAAGAGAAGAAAGTGAAAAATGCGGTAAAAATAGCGAAGAAGGATGCATGGATAAAATTCGGGAAAAAAATGAATCAAAATTTTAGAGAAAACCAGAAATTTTTATGGAACATTAAAAACAGTTAAGAAACAAAAAGAATATACAATGATGAATGTAAAAGATAAACGGGGAAACATAATAACGGATGAAGACAAAATAATGGAAAGATGGAGGGAATATTCCAAGAGTTGACCAAAAATGACAGAGACATATAAACGATAGCACAAGCATGAAATGGAACCAAAAATAAGAGAGATATCTGAAAGAGAGGTAACGGAGGCGATAGCTAAAATGAAGATAGGAAAAGCACCGGGAGTAGATAACATTACGGCGGAGATGATCAAATATTTAGGATGCGAAGGAATCAAAGAACTCCAAAAAAATAATGAACCTCGCAATTAGATCAAAAAAGAATGCAAAGGATTGGAACACGGGAATAATCTTGCCCATTTTTAAGAATGGTGATAAAAAGAGATGCAAAAACTATAGGGAATAACGCTATCAAGTATACCGGGAAGATATTAGCAAGAATAATGGACACACGAATCCGAGAAATTGTGGAAGACACGATTGAAGATACGCAATATGGATTTAGAGGTGGAAGAAGTACGCAAGACTTAATCTTCATAGTAAGGCAAGGCCAGCGAAAAGTGATTAACAAAAATAAAAAATTACATATATGCTACATCGACCTACACAAAGCGTTTGATAGGGTAAGGAGAGATGATATATGGAAGTCATTAAAAAAAGAAAAAATCGACGAAGAACCATACAAGTCTAAAATCAATGTACAAGGATAATATAAATAGTAAGAAAAATAATGAAGAGTCGAAAGAATTTAAAAACAGAAATAGGTGTTAAACAAGGATGTGTTCTCAGCCCCATTTTGTTCTCCTGTGTATTAGATGACGCAATAAAGAAGGCAAAACTAAAAATGAAACAACTAAAATTGGGATATTGGAAAATGAAACCAACCAGTATAGCAGAGTTGATGTATGCCGATGATATGGTGGTATTGGCAGAAACCGAAGAAAACCTGCAACATAATATAAACATCTTAAATGAAGAACTTATAAAAATCAATATGAAAATAAATACAGAAAAAACAAAGAGTATGATTGTGGCAAAAGAGAAAACAAACATAACATTAAAATAAACGGACAAATAATTGAACAGGTCAACGAATACAAAGTACTCGGACGATAATTGCAGCCAATGGAAAGATAGACAAAGAAATAGATGAAAGGATGAAGAAAGGTGGAAGAATATATAATACGATGAAAAAGACACTCCTAGGAAAAAAAGAGGTGCAAAAGAACGTGAAAGTCGACGTAATAAATAAAATAGTAAGGCCAATGCTGATGTAACAGCTGCGAACGCCTGGACGCTGACCGAAAAACATAAATCCAAAATTAACGCCTATGGATATGAGATTCCTAAGAAAAGTAGAAAATAAAACGAGAAGAGATAGAATTCAGGAATGAGAAAAATAAGGAAGACTTGGGAATGACACCAATACGAACGAAAATAGAAGAAACAGCTAAGATGGTATGGACATATTTGTCGATGTTCAGAAGAAAGAATAACTAAGAAAATTTATGAAACTAAAATATTTGGGAAAAATACAAGAGGAAGACCAAGAAGAACATGGAACGATGAGATAAGGGAAGCATTAACCGAGAGAGAAATGAATTGGCATGAGGCAAGAGAAATGACAAAAGACCGGAAAAAGTGGAGAGAGAAGATAAGGACAAATTAACCTCAAACTCGAAAATAACCTTACACCTAACGGTAGAAAGGTTTTAAAGGTTTAAAAAAAAAAAAAAAAAAAAAAAAAAATATCGTTTCACGAAATCATGCCTTAATTTCATATATAAACTGTTAATATTTTCCCTTCTAGACATTAGAATCGCGCGAAACTTTACGTGCGTCCAAACTAGTTGGTACCAACCTATCCTACATATTTTCAATCATTGCCGCGTGAAAAAATTTTCCGTGTAGTATATCGTTTCACGAAATCATGCCTTAATTTCATATATAACTGTTAATATTTTCCCTTCTAGACATTAGAATCGCGCGAAACTTTACGTGCATCTAAACTAGGTTAGTACCAACCTATCCGACATATTTTCAATCCATTGCCGCGTGAAAAAAATTTCCGTGTAGTATATCGTTTCACGAAATCATGCCTTAATTTCATATATAACTGTTAATATTTTCCCTTCTAGACATTAGAATCGCGCGAAACTTTACGTGCATCTAAACTAGATTAGTACCAACCTATCCTACATATTTTCAATCCATTGCCGCGTGAAAAAATTTTCCGTGTAGTATATCGTTTCACGAAATCATGCCTTAATTTCATATATAACTGTTAATATTTTCCCTTCTAGACATTAGAATCGCGCGAAACTTTACGTGCGTCTAAACTAGGTTGGTACCAACCTATCCTACATATTTGCAATCGATTGCCGCGTGAAAAAATTTCCGTGTAGTAAATCGTCGTTTCACGAAGAGATCAGTCGATTTACGTATAAATGTTAATATTTTCCCTTCTAGACATTAGAATCGCGCGAAACTTTACGTGCGTCTAAACTAGGTTGGTACCAACCTATCCTACATATTTTCAATTCATTGCCGCGTGAAAAAATTTCCGTGTAGTATATCGTTTCACGAAATCATGCCTTAATTTCATATATAACTGTTAATATTTTCCCTTCTAGACATTAGAATCGCGCGAAACTTTACGTGCGTCTAAACTAGGTTGGTACCAACCTATCCTACATATTTGCAATCGATTGCCGCGTAAAAAAATTTTCCGTGTAGTAAATCGTCGTTTCACGAAGAGATCAGTCGATTTACGTATAAATGTTAATATTTTCCTTCTAGACATTAGAATCGCGCGAAACTTTACGTGCGTCTAAACTAGGTTGGTACCAACCTATCCTACATATTTTCAATTCATTGCCGCGTGAAAAAATTTTCCGTGTAGTATATCGTTTCACGAAATCATGCCTTAATTTCATATATAACTGTTAATATTTTCCCTTCTAGACATTAGAATCGCGCGAAACTTTACGTGCGTCTAAACTAGGTTGGTACCAACCTATCCTACATATTTCAATCGATTGCCGCGTGAAAAAAATTTCCGTGTAGTAAATCGTCGTTTCACGAAGAGATCAGTCGATTTACGTATAAATGTCAATATTTCCCTTCTAGACATTAGAATCGCGCGAAACTTTACGTGCGTCTAAACTAGGTTGGTACCAACCTATCCTACATATTTGCAATCGATTGCCGCGTGAAAAAAATTTCCGTGTAGTAAATCGTCGTTTCACGAAGAGATCAGTCGATTTACGTATAAATGTTAATATTTTCCCTTCTAGACATTAGAATCGCGCGAAACTTTACGTGCGTCTAAACTAGGTTGGTACCAGCCTATCCTACATATTTTCAATTCATTGCCGCGTGAAAAAAATTTCCGTGTAGTATATCGTTTCACGAAATCATGCCTTAATTTCATATATAACTGTTAATATTTTCCCTTCTAGACATTAGAATCGCGCGAAACTTTAACGTGCGTCTAAACAGGTTGGTACCAACCTATCCTACATATTTGCAATCGATTGCCGCGTAAAAAAATTTTCCGTATAGTAAATCGTCGTTTCACGAAGAGATCAGTCGATTTACGTATAAATGTTAATATTTTCCTTTCTAGGCATTAGAATCGCGCGAAACTTTACGTGCGTCTAAACTAGGTTGGTACAACCTATCCTATATTTTCATTCATTGCCGCGTGATAAAATTTTCCGTGTAGTATATCGTTCCACTTTCGTTAATATACTTTGAGAAGTCGAGGTGTGCGTTCAACAGAGAGAGCACTGTAATAAATTCTCCGACGTTAAACCCAAATATTGGGAGATTTCGAGCGTATATTTATATGCAAGGGGAATAGAGAATAAATTATAAGTTTGGAACCGCAGTGATTAAAGAGTGGAAAGTGAATTTGTAAATATCCAAAAACAATAAGCAATAGGTTAGAGGCGTAGTTTAAGTGCGGGGAAACGGATAGCAGTTCGGCCTTCGAGGGGTCGACCCGGGCCAGCTGTTGTCGCCGTTCTTATCGGGGCGGCAGATAGTTTTTGCAAATTATAAGCAAAAAACTTAAGGTGAGTGATATACATATACAATGTCGGACGAAGAGAAAGTTACGGTCGATAAAAGTAAAAGGGGAAGATCGAGTGATTCAGAAGAGGAGAAACTTTTTGGCTAAAGTAAAGAAACTGCGAGAACCCCAGTGAAGACGGACAAAACAAATGATGAAAATTGGATATATTATAGAAATGGTGGGTGATATGAAATATGTAATGGATGAATTGAAACAGGAATTAATCGATGTCAGGAATAAGATGAAAGAGGTGGGAGACGAACAAATAGAAATAAGAAAAGATATAAAATCGTAAAAAGAGAAAATGAAGAAATGAGGAAGGAAATGTGATGCAATGAAAATAGAGAATGAGTCTATTAGAAAGGAATCACTAGAGTTAAGAGAAAATTTAAAGCGCATTGAGATGGAACACGATAAAGTTATAAAAAAGGAATGGAAATTATGGAAAAGGAATATAGGAAAAATAACGTGGTAATAACGGGACTTGAAATAGACACATACGATCAAGAAAAAATTAAAGGATAAAATTGATGATTTCTAAATAAACAGTTACAAGTAAACGTCGAAATAATTAGAGCAACTAAAATAGGTGAAAAAGTATGCTTAATACAGACCAGAAACATGGAAGAAAAGCAAAAAATTATGGCGAGCAAGAACAGACTAAGAGAACTAAAATCGGATCCAATCTATATAGCGGATGATATGACAATGGCAGAGAAATACATACAGAAGCAAATACAGCAAAAGGCGCGGGAATTGAGACGGGAAGGTAAACAAGTAAAAGTGGGGATGAAGAAAGTAATAGCTAATGGGACGGAATGGCGATGGAACAAGGACAAAGAAAAATTAGAAGAAACAAAAAACTAAACTGTGGCTTGGGGACTGACATCAAGATGAAGAATGAGGCAATGTATAAGGACAAGAATATAGAACAGCTGAACATTAAGAAGATGACAGAACCAAAAATAAAGAATGACAAGAATAGCACAGCAAATAAACAAATAAGAACAAATAAAGAAGGGAATACGATCGAGAAAAGAAAAGAGAAGAAACAAGAAATCACAACAAAATATATAAGAATAGGCACATGGAACACAAGAAGTATTAAAGGGAAAGAAGAGGAAATTATAGAGGAAATGATAAAACACAAGATAGAAATCTTAGGAGTCACGGAAACAAAAAAGAAAGGAAAAGGATTAACCAAAACCTATAAAGGATACTGGATAATTTGGTCTGGAGTGGAGGAAGCAGAATGGGCTAGAGAAGGTGTGGCATTAATAGTTTCACCAAATAGATTGAAGGAGATAAGTGAGGAAAGATATGTTAACGAGAGAATATTGGCGGTGAAAATAAATTTATTAGAAGAAGAAATGTGGTCAATTATAGTAACATACGGAGTGAATGAAGACGCAAGAAAAGAAGAAAAGGACGAATACTACAACAACCTGCAAAACGTGATAGACGATCAGGACGGTAATATATTAGTTATGGGTGATCTGAATGGAAGAGTAGGGAACCAGAACAAAGGGATAGAGGAAATAATGGGGAAAGAAGGTGAGAAGGTTAGAAATAATAATGGTGAAAGGATAATCCAACTATGTTTGGTGAACGAATTAGTAATAACAAACACAAAGTACCAACATAAAGATATTCATAAGTTTACAAGAGAAGAGAGAAGCCGAAAAGAAAAATCAATAATTGACTATTTTTTAATCAACCGAGACCGATTTAAACAGGTCAGGGATGTCAGAGTAACAAGAGAAGCCGAAGCCGGGAGTGACCACTACTTATTAAAGATGGAGATAAGAATAGATAGTAAACCAACAAGATAAAAAAGAAGAAAGGTAAAAGAAAAAATAAAAAGTTACAAACTTAAAGAAGACGATATTAGAAGCAAATACCAGGAAATAGTGAAGAGAAAGCTAAGAGAAAAACAGAATATGGAAGGACAAGGGGTAGAAGAATACTGGAGAAGGTTTAGAGAATGTATATTGGAGCATGCAAAGAAAGCTGTGGGTAACGAAGTAGGAAATACAAACATGAAGAAGCTGAGTGGTGGAACGAAGAAATACAAGGAATATTAAAGAGAAAAAATATATATGGAGAATACTTAAGTACTAAGATTCGGAAAGATTATAATAAATATAAGAAAAGAGAAAGAAAGTGAAAAATGCGGTAAAAATAGCGAAGAAGGATGCATGGATAAATTCGGGGAAAAAATGAATCAAAATTTTAGAGAAAACCAGAAATTGTTTTATGGAACATTAAAACAGTTAAGAACAAAAAAGAATATACAATGATGATGTAAAAGATAAACGGGGAACATATAACGGATGAAGACAAAATAATGGAAAGATGGAGGGAATATTTCCAAGAGTTGACCAAAAATGACAGAGACATATCAACGATAGCACAAGCAGTGGAAATGGAACCAAAAATAAGAGAGATAATCTGAAAGAGAGGTAACGGAGGCGATAGCTAAAATGAAGATAGGAAAAGCACCGGGAGTAGATAACATTACGGCGGAGATGATCAAATATTTAGGATGCGAAGGAATCAAAGAACTCAAAAAATAATGAACCTCGCAATTAGATCAAAAAGAATGCAAGGGATTGGAACACGGGAATATTCTTGCCCATTTTTAAGAATGGTGATAAAAGAGAATGCAAAAACTATAGGGGAATAACGCTATCAAGTATATCGGGAAAGATATTAGCAAGAATAATGGACACCGAATCCGAGAAATTGTGGAAGACACGATTGAAGATACGCAATATGGATTTAGAGGTGGCAGAAGTACGCAAGACTTAATCTTCATAGTAAGGCAAGCCAGCGAAAAAGTGATTAACAAAATAAAAAATTACATATATGCTACATCGACTACACAAAGCGTTTGATAGGGTAAGGAGAGATGATATATGGAAGTCATTAAAAAAGAGAAAATCGACGAAGAAACCATACAAGTCTTAAATCAATGTACAGGATAATATAAATATAGTAGAATAAATAATGAAGAGTCGAAAGAATTTAAACAGAAATTAGGTGTTAAACAAGGATGTGTTCTCAGCCCCATTTTGTTCTCCTGTGTATTAGATGACGCATAAAGAAGGCAAACTAAAATGAAACAATAAATTGGGATATTGGAAATGAAACCAACCAGCTATAGCAGAGTTGATGTATGCCGATGATATGGTGGTATTGGCAGAAACCGAGAAACTGCAACATAATATAAACATTTAAATGAAGAATCTTATAAAATCATAGTGAAAATAAATACAGAAAACAAAGAGTTATGATTGTGGCAAAGAGAAAACAAACATAACATTAAAATAAACGGACAAATAATTGAACAGGTCAACGAATACAAGTACTCGGGACGATAATTGCAGCCAATGGAAGATAGACAAAGAAATGATGAAGGATGAAGAAAGGTGGAAGAATATTAATACGATGAAAAAGACACTCCTAGGAAAAAGAGGTGCAAAAGAACGTGAAAGTCGACGTAATAAATAAAATTAGTAAGGCCAATGCTGATGTACAGCTGCGAATCCTGGACGCTGACCGAAAAACATAAATCCAAATTTAACGCCATGGATATGAGATTCCTAAGAAAAGTAGAAAATAAAACGAGAAGAGATAGAATCAGGAATGAGAAAATAAGGAAGACTTGGGATGAACCCAATACGAACGAAATAGAAGAAGGACAGCTAAGATGGTATGGACATATTTGTCGAATGTCAGAAGAAGAATAACTGAAGAATTTATGAAACTAAAATATTTGGGAAAAATACAAGAGGAAGACAAGAAGAACATGGAACGATGAGATAAGGGAAGCATAACCGAGAGAGAAATGAATTGGCATGAGGCAAGAGAAATGACAAAAAGACCGGAAAAGTGGAGAGAGAAGATAAGGACAAATTAACCTCAACTCGAAATAACCTTACACCTAACGGTAGAAAGGTTTTAAAGGTTTAAAAAAAAAAAAAAAAAAAAAAAAATATCGTTTCACGAAATCATGCCTTAATTTCATATATAAATGTTAATATTTTCCCTTCTAGACATTAGAATTCGCGCGAAACTTTACGTGCGTCTAAACTAGGTTGGTACAACCTATCCTACATATTTTTCATTCATTGCCGCGTGAAAAATTTTCCGTGTAGTATATCGTTTCACGAAATCATGCCTTAATTTCATATATAACTTGTTAATATTTTCCCTTCTAGACATTAGAATCGCGTGAAACTTTACGTGCATCTAAACTAGGTTAGTACCAACCTATCCGACATATTTCATCCATTTGCGCGTGAAAAAATTCGTGTGTAGTATATCGTTCACGAAATCATGCCATTAATTCATATATAACTGTTAATATTTCCCTTCTAGACATTAGAATCGCGCGAAACTTTACGTGCATCTAAACTAGATTAGTACCAACCTATCCTACATATTTTCAATCCATTGCCGCGTGAAAAAATTTTCGTGTAGTAATATCGTTTCACGAAATCATGCCTTATTTCATATTATAACTGTTAATATTTCCTTCTAGACATTGAATCGCGCGAAACTTTACGTGCGTCTAAACTAGGTTGGTACCAACCTATCCTAACATATTTGCATCGATTGCCGCGTGAAAAAAATTTCCGTGTAGTAAATCGTCGTTTCACGAAGAGATCAGTCGATTTACGTATAAATGTTAATATTTTCCCTTCTAGACATTAGAATCGCGCGAAACTTTACGTGCGTCTAAACTAGGTTGGTACCAGCCTATCCTACATATTTTCAATTCATTGCCGCGTGAAAAAATTTCCGTGTAGTATATCGTTTCAACGAAATCATGCCTTTAATTTCATATATAACTTAATATTTTTCCTTCTAGACATTAGAATCGCGCGAAAACTTTCGTGCGTCTAAACTAGGTTGGTACCAACCTATCCTACATATTTTGCAATCGATTGCCGCGTAAAAAATTTTCCGTATTAGTAAATCGTCGTTTCACGAAGAGTCAGTCGATTTACGTATAAATGTTAATATTTTCCTTTCTAGACATTAGAATCGGGCGAAACTTACGTGCGTTAAACTAGGTTGGGTACCAACCTATCCTACATATTTCAATTCATTGCCGCGTGAAAAAATTTTCCGTTTAGTATATCGTTTACGAAATCATGCCTTAATTTCATATATAACTGTTAATATTTTCCTTCTAGACATTAGAATCGCGCGAAACTTTACGTGCGTCTAAACTAGGTTGTTTACCAACCTATCTACATATTTTCAATCGATTGCCGCGTGAAAAAATTTTTCGTGTAGTATATCGTTTCACGAAATCATGCCTTTAATTTCATATATAACTGTTAATATTTTCCTTCTAGACATTAGAATCGCGCGAACTTTACGTGCGTCTAAACTAGGTTGGTACCAACCTATCCTACATATTTGCAATCGATTGCCGCGTGAAAAAATTTTCCGTGTAGTAAATCGTCGTTTCACGAAGAGATCAGTCGATTTACGTATAAATGTTAATATTTCCCTTTCTAGATTTAGAATCGCGCGAAACTTTACGTGCGTCTAAACTAGGTTGGTACAACCTATCCTACATATTTTCAATTCTTGCGCGTGAAAAATTTTCCGTGTAGTATATCGTTTCACGAAATCATGCCTTAAATTTCATATATAACTGTTAATATTTTTCCTTCTAGACATTAAATCGCGCGAAACTTTACGTGGGTCTAAACTAGGTTGGTACCACCTGTCCTACATATTTGAATCGATTGCCGCGTAAAAAATTTTCCGTGTAGTAAATCGTCGTTTCACGAAGAGATCAGTCGATTTACGTATAAATGTTAATATTTTCCTTTCTAGACATTAGATCGCGCGAAACTTTACGTGCGTCTAAACTAGTTGGTACCCACCTATTCTACATATTTCAATTCATTGCCGCGTGAAAAAATTTTCCGCTGTAGTATATCGTTTCACGAAATCATGCCTTAATTTCATATATAATGTTATATTTTCCTTCTAGACATTAGAATCGCGCGAAACTTTACGTGCGGTCCTAAACTAGGTTTGGTACCAACCTATCTACATATTTTCAATTCATTGCCGCGTGAAAAAATTTTCCGTGTAGTATATCGTTTCTACGAAATCATGCCTTAATTTCATATATAACTGTTAATATTTTCCCTTCTAGACATTAGAATGGCGCGAAACTTTACGTGCAGTCTAAACTAGGTTGCTACCACCTATCCTTATATTTGCAATCGATTTCCGCGGTGAAAAAATTTCCGTGTAGTAAATCGTCGTTTCACGAGAGATCAGTCGATTTAGGTATAAATGTTAATATTTTCCTTCTAGACATTAGAATCGCGCGAAACTTTACGTGCGTCTAAACTAGGTTGGTACCAACTATCCTACTTATTGTTCAATTCTTGCCGCGTGAAAAATTTTCCGTGTAGTATTTCGTTATCACGAAATCATGCCTTAATTTACATATAACTGTTTAATATTTTCCCTTCTGGACATTAGAATCGCGCGAAACTTTACGTGCGTCATATACTAGGTTGGTTCCAACCTATCCGACATATTTGCAATCGATTGCCGCGTGAAAAATTTTCGTGTAGTAAATCGTCGTTTCCACGAAAGAGATCAGTCGATTTACGTATAAAATGTTAATATTTCTTTCCTAGACATTAGAATCGCGCGAACTTTACAGTGCGGTCTAACTAGGTTGTACCAACCTATCCTACATATTTTCAATTCATTGCCGCGTGAAAAAATTTTACGTGTAGTATATCGTTTCACGAGATCATGCCTTAATTTCCATATATAACTGTTAATATTTTCCCTTCTAGACATTAGAATCGCGTAGAAACTTTACGTGCATTAAACTAGGTTAGTACAACCTATCCGACATATTTTCAATCATTTGCCGCGTGAAAAAAATTTTCGTGTAGTATATCGTTTCACGAAATCATGCCTTAATTTCATATATAACTGTTAATAATTTTCCCTTTAGACATTGAATCGCGCGAAACTTTACGTGCGTCTAAACTTAGGTTAGTACCAACGATCCTTACATATTTTCAATCCATTGCCGCGTGAAAAAATTTCCGTTGTAGTATATCGTTTTCACGAAATCATGCCTTATTTCATTTATAAACTGTTAATATTTTTCCCTTCTAGACATTAGAATCGCCGCGAAACTTACGTGCGTTTAAACTAGGTTGGTACCAACCTATCCTACATATTTGCAATCGATTGCCGCGTGTGAAAAAATTTTCCGTGTAGTAAATCGTCGATTTCACGAAGGAATCAGTCGATTTACGTATAAATGTTAATATTATTTCCCTTCTTAGACATTAGAATCGCGGTGAACTTTACGTGCGTCTAAACTAGGTTGTGTACAACCTGTCCTACATATTTTCAATTCATTGCCGCGTGAAAAAATTTTCGTGTAGATATATCGTTTCACGAATCATGCATTATTTTTCAGTATATAACTGTTAATCATTTCTCCTTCTAGACATTAAGAATCGCGCGAAACTTTACGTGCGTTCTAAACTTGGTTGGTACCAACCTATCCTACATATTTTTCAATCGATTGCCGCGTGAAAAAAATGTCCGTGTAGTAATCGTCGTTTCCACGAAAGAGATCAGGTGATTTACGTTATAAATGTTAATATTTTCCCTTTTTCAATCGATTGCCGCGGTGTGAAAAAACTTTCCGTGTAGTAAATCGTCTTTCACGAAGAGATCAGTCGATTTCGTATAAATGTTAATATTTTCCTTTCTAGACATTTAGAGTCGCGCGAAATTTTTACGTGCGTCTAAACTTAGGTTGTACAACTATCCTACTATTTCATCCATTGCCGCGTGGAAAAATTTTCCGTTGTTAGTATTATCGTCGTTTCACGAAGAGATCAGTCGATTTACGTATAATGTTAAATATTCCCTTCTAGACTTAGAATCGCGCGGAAACTTTAACGTGCGTCTAAACTAGGTTGGTACCAACCTATCCGACATATTTTCAATCCATTGCCGCGTGAAAAAATTTTCCGTGTAGTATATCGTTTTCCGAAATCAGCTCTAATTTCATTATACTGTTATTTTTCCTTCTAGACATTTGGAGATCCGCGCGAAACTATACGTGCGGTCTAAACTAGGTTAGTACAACCTATCCTACATATTTTCAAATCCCTTGTGCGTGAAAATATTTTCCGGTAAGTCATATCGTTTCAAAGAAATCATGCCTTAATTTCATATTAACTGTTAATATTTTCCTCTAGACATTAGATTGCGCAAACTTTAGTCGTCTAAACTAGGTTGGACAACCTATCAATGTTTTTCAATCGATTGCGCGTGAAAAAATTTTCCGTGTCGTTAATCGTGCCTTTCTGCACCCGACACGCAGATCAGTGATTTACGGTATAATGTTGAATATTTTTACCTCTAGAACATTAGATCGGCGAAACTTTACGTGCGTTAAACATAGGTTTGGTGCAACTATCAACAATATTTTCAACCTTCATTGCCGGGTGAAAAATTTTCCGTGTAGTAATCGTTCACGAAATCATGCTTATTTCATATATAAACGTTACATTATTTTCCTTACGTAGATATTTGAAATCGCGCGAACCTTTACGTGCGTCTAAATCTAGGCTTGGGACCTTACCTATCTACATATTATGCAATCGATTTGCCAGCGTAAAAAATTTCCGTGTGTAAATCGTCGTTTCACGAAGAGATAGTCGATTTAACGTATAAATTTAATATTTTCCTTTCACACATTAGAATCGCGCGAAAGATTACGTGCGTCTAAACTAGGTGTGGTACCAACCTTCTACATATTTTCAATTCATTGCGCGTGAAAAAAATTTCCGTGTAGTATATCGTTCACGAATCATGCCTAATTTCATATATAACTGTTAATATTTTCTTTCTAGACATTAGAACGCGCGACAACTTACGTGCGATGGGGTAAACTAGGTTGGTACAACGTATCCTACATATTGCAATCGATTACCGCGTGAAAGAATTTTCCGCTGTGAGTAATCGTCGTTCACGAACGAGATCAGTCGATTACGTAAGTAAAGTGTTAATATTTTTCCCTCTAGACATTAGAATGTCGCAACATATACGTGCGTCCTAAAACTAGGTTAGTACCAACCTATCCTACATATTTTAATCCATTGCCGCGTGAAAAAATTTTCGCGTGTAGTTATCGTTTACGAATCATGTAATTTCTATATATGTTAATATTTCCCTTCTAGACTTAAGAATCGCGCGAAACTACGTGCGTCTAAACTAGGTTGGTACCAACCTATCCTACATATTTCATTCATGCGCGTGAAAAAACTTTCCGTGTAGTATATCGTTTCACGAAATTATGCCTTAATTCATTATAACTGTTATAATTTTCCTCCTAGACATTAGAATCGCGCGAAACTTTAGTGCATCTAACAGGTAGTAACCACTATCCTACATATTTTTATTCTTGCGCGTGAAAAATTTTTCGTGTAGTATAATAAAAATGTCGTTTCAGAGAGATCAGTGATTTACGTTAAGATTTAATATCTTTCCCTTCTAGATATTAGAATCGTTGTGAAACTTTACTGCATCTAAACTAGGTTAGTCAACTATCCTACATATTTTCAATCCATGCGCGTGAAAAAATTTTCCGTGTAGTATACTCGTTTCACGAATCATGCCTAATTTCATATATAACTGTTAAGATTTTCCCTTCTAGACCTTAGAATCGCGTGAAAACTTTTACGTCATCTAAACTAGGTTAGTACCAACTAATCCGAACATATTTTCAATCCATTGCCGCGTGAAAAAATTGTACCGTGTAGTAATCGTTTTCACGAAATCAATGCTTAATTTCATAATCGAACTGTTAATATTTTCCCTTCTAGACAATTAGAATCGGTGAACTTTAACGTGCATCTAAACTAGCGTTAGTACCAACCTATGCCGACATATTTTTCAATCATTGCCAGTGAAAAAAATTTCCGTGTAGTATATAGTTTACGAAATATGCCTTAAGTTTCATTTATAACACTGTGTGAATTGTGTTTCCCTTCTAACTTAGAGACGCGCGAAACTTACGTGGCGTCTAACTAGGTTGGGTACCATCTATCTACTATTTTTCATCGATTGCCGCTGAACAAATTTTCCGTGTAGTAAACTGTCGTTTCAACGAAGAGATCAGTCGATTTTACGTATAATGTTAATATTTTCCTTCTATCATTAAGAATCGCGCGAACTGTGTCCCGTGCGTCGTAAACTAGGTTGGTACCAACCTATCCTACGATATTCTGCAATCGATTTGCGCGTGAAAAAATGTTCGTGTTAGTAAATCGTCGTTTTCACGAAGAGTCAGTCGATTACGTATATTGTTAATTTTTCCCTTCTGCCATTAGAATCGCGCGAAAGTTATGTTCATCTAACTAGGTGGTAACCACCTATGCTACATATTTTTCAATCATTGCCGCGTGAAAAAATTTTCCGTGTAGTATATCGTTTCACGAATCATGCCTTAATTCTCATATAATAACTGTTAATATGTTTCCCTTCTGAGACATTAGATTGCGCGAAACTTTACGTGGCGTCTAAACTAGGTTGGTAGCCAACCTTCCTACATAATTTTCATCGCTTGCCGCGTGGAATAATTTTCCGTGTAGTAAATCGTTTCACGAAGAGATCAGTCGATTTACGTATCAATGTTAAATTTCCCTTCTAGACATTGAATCGCGGAAACTTTACGTGGTCTAAACTAGGTGGTCCCAACTATCTACATATTTTGCATATCGATTGCCGCGTGAAAAAAATTTCCGTGTAGTAATCGTCGTTTCAGAAGAGATCAGTCGATTTACGTATAAAGTTAATATTTTCGCCATTCTAGACATTTAGAATCGCGCCAAACTTTATCGTTGCATTAACTAGGTTGGTACACCTATCCTACATATTTTAATGATTGCGCGTGAAAATTTTCGTGCTGTAGTATATCGTTTCACGAAATCATGCCTTAATTTCATATATAACTGTTAATATTTTCCCTTCCAGACATTAGAATCGCGCCAAACGCGTGCGGTATCTAACTAGGTTCGCGGTCAACTATCCTACATATTTTGCATTCATTGCGCGTGGAAAAAATTCCGTGTAGTATATCGTTTCACGAAATCATGCCTTAATTTCATATATCATGTTAATATTTTCCCTTCTAGACATTAGAATCGCGCGAATTTACGTGCGTCTAACTAGGTTGGTACCAACCTATCCTACATATTCTGATCGATTGCCGCGTGAAAACATTTTCCGTGTAGTAAATCGTCTTTCACGAAGAGATCAAGTCCGATTTACGTATAATGGTGTAATATTTCCTTCTAGACATTAGAATCGGCAGAAACTTACGTGCGTCTAAACTAGGTTGGGTAGCCAACCTATCTACATATTTCAATTCATTGCCGCGTGAAAAAATTTCCGTGTAGTATATCGTTTCACGAAATCATGCCTTAATTTATATATACTGTTATATTTTCCCTTCTAGCTTAGATCGCGGCGAAACTTACGTTGCGTCTAAACTAGGTTGGTACAACTAGTCCTACATATTTGCAATCGATGCCGCTGTGAAAAAAATTTCCGTGAGTATCGTCGTTTCACGAAGGTATAGTCGATTTAGTATAATGTTTAATAGTTTCCCTTTCTAGACATTAGAACGCGCGAAACTTTACGTGCGTCTGAACTTAGGTTAGGTACAACTATCCTACATATTTTTCAATTCATTGCCGCGTGAAAAATCTTTTCCGTGTAGTATATCGTTTCCACGAAATCATGCTTAATTTTCATATATACTGTTAATATTTCCCTTCTAGACATTAGATGCGGAAACTTTACGTGCATCTAAACTAGGTTAGTCCACCCTATCCGACATATTTTCAATCCATTGGCCGCGTGAAAAAAATTTCCGTGTAGTATATCGTTTTCAGAAATCGATGCCTTAATTAGAGGTATAATGTTAATATTTACCGCCCCCACCCCCCCCCCCGCCCCCCCCCCCCCCACCCCCCGCCCCCCCCCCCCCCCCCCCCCCCCTCCCCCCCCCCCCCCCCCCCCGCCTCCCTTCTAGACATTAGAATCGCGCGAAACTTTTACGTGCATCTAAACGAGATTAGCTACAACCTATCTACATATTTTTCAATCCATTGCCGCGTGAAAATTTTCCGTGTAGTATATCGTTTCACGAAATCAATGCTTAATTTCATATATAATTGTATATTTTCCTTCTAGACATTCGAATCGCGCGAAACTTTAGTGCGTTAAACTAGGTGTACAACTATCTACATATTTTAATCGCATTGCCGCGTGAAAAAATGTTTCCGTGTAGTAAATCGTCGTTTTCCTCGAAGAGATCAAGTCGATTTACGTATAAATGTTAATATTTTCCCTTCTAGGACATCTAGAATCGCGCCAAACTTACGTTTGCTCTAAAACTAGGTTAGTAACCTAACCTATCCGACATATTTTCAATCCATTGCCGCGTGAAAAAAATTTTCCGTGTAGTAATAAGTCGGATCAGAACGCAGATCAGTCGATTTACGTATAAATGTTAATATTTTCCCCTTCTAGACATACGAATCCGGCGCGAAACTTTAGTGCGCTAACTAGGTTGGTACCAACCTATCCACATATTTTTCAATTCATTGCCGCGTGAAAAATTTTCCGTGTAGCAAAATAGGACTCGCACTGTCACTGCCTTTTTCAATATATCACACTCATATTTTCCCTTCTAGACATAGAATCGGGCGCGAAACTTTACGTGCGTCTAATAGGTTGGTACCAACTATCCACATATTTGCATCGATTGCGGTAAAAAAATTTTCCGTGTAGAAATCGTCGTTTCACGAAGAGATCAGTCGATTTACGTATAATGTTATATTTTCTTACGTTGATGAGCATTCAGTGCGTGTAAACAGGTTGGTAACCAAACTATCTACATATTTTCAATTCATTGCCGCGTGAAAAAATTTTCCGTGTAGTATTGCGATTCACGATATGCCTTATTTCATATATATGTTAATATTTTCCCTTCTAAAAGCCATTAGAATCGCGCGAAACTTTACTGCGTCTAACTAGGTTGGTCACCTATCTACATATTTCAATTCATTGCGCGTGAAAAATTTCCGTTGTATAACGTTTCACGAAATCATCCTTAATTTCATATATAACTGTTAATATTTCCTCTAGACTTAGAATCGCGCGAAACTTACGTGCGTATAACTAGGTTGTACAACTATCTACATCTTTGCAACGATTGCCGCGTGAAAAATTTTCCGTGTAGTAAACGTCGTTTCACGAAGGATCAGTAGTTTACGACATGTTAATTTTCCCTTCTAGAATTAGATGCGCGAAACTTTACGTGGGTCTAACAAGTTGGTACAACCTATCCTAATATTTTCAATGATTGGCGCGTGAAAAAATTTTCCGTGTAGTATCGTTGCACGAAATCATGCTCAATTTCATATATAACTGTTAATATTTACCCTTAGAATTAGAATCGCGCGAAACTTTAGTCATCTAAATAGGTTGGTACACCTATCCTACATATTTCAATCGATTGCCGTGTGAAAAAATTTCCGTGTAGATATCGTTCACGAATAATGCCTTAATGCATATATAACTGTTAAAAATTCCCTCTAGACATTACAAAAGTCGAGCGAAACTTTACGTCCATACAGAACTAGAATCGGTACCAACCTATCCTACAACTATCCTACATATTTTCATGATTGCCGCGTAAAAAATTTTCGTATGTAAATCGTCGTTGCGCTAAGAGATAGTCGATTTACGTATAATGTAATATTTTCCCTTATCAATTAGATCGCGCGAAACTTTACGTGCTTAAACTAGGTGGTAACAAACTATCCTACATATTTGCACGATTGCCGCGTGAAAATTTTCCGTGTAGTAAATGTCGTTTCGCGAAGAGATCAGTCGATTTAGTATAGATGTTAATATTCTTCTAGACATTAGAATCGCGCAAACTTTACGTGCATCTAAATAGGTTAGTCAACCTATCCGACATTTTCAATCCATTGCCGCGTGAGGAATTTTCCGTGTAGTATTGTTTCACGATTATGATTAATTTCACATATAACTTGTTAATTTTCCCTTCTAGCATTAGAATCGGCGAACTTAGCATGCACTAATAGGTTGGTACAACCTATCCACATAATTGTCAATCGATTGGGCGTGAAAAATTTTCCGTGTAGTATATCGTTCAACAAAATATGCTTAATTTCATATATAATTGTTAAATTTTCCCTTCTAGACATTAGTATCGCGCGGAAACTTTACGGCATCTAAACTAGGTTGGTACCAACCCTATCCTACAATTGCTTATGGTATGGCCCCGGTGTTTGAACTCTATGCTGTTAATTTTCCAAATAAGTTTTGGCTTTGCGCGCGCAGTTCTCACTAAGATTTAATTGTAAGAAGAATTTATAGTTTGTTGAGTATTTTTATTGTTCAGTTAGTTAGTTTATTTTTCTTTCCTTTATATGTTAGCATTTGTTATCTGTGTTAGTCTTCTTAAAAGTATCTATGATTTATGCGGTGACGCAGCGGCAGCTGCTGTTGTATGTACGCGAGGAGCGCCTCCTTTAGGCTCAGTGTCTGAATCATTGTCACGAATGTAAAACAATGTAAATTTGAGCTCTTTGCATCCATTTTGCGGATTTTTCATTTGTAAATTGTCCCGTATTATCTATTTTGATCATTATCGATATCTCCGCTATTAATTGGTTGTATTATTGTGCACAATTTATATCTCGTAGGCTCTTATAATTTCGTTTTAGAGTGTCGCGTTTAGAGTTTAAATTGCCGCGTCTTTTGTAGTTTTCAATAAATTGTTGTTAATCACCCGGGGTAGGTAAAAGAAGCTTTGAACTTGAAGTTTAAATAATTTTGATTTTGCTTGTTTTCCGTTGATTGAATTAATTTAGTTTGCTTTGAATTTGTGAGACGACGTGGATTTTTGTGGTATAGAATTCTTCAGAAGAATCACCATTTTGTTGCTAAAGAATGCATTGTCTTTTTTAATTGTAATTACGAAGGGGTTATTTAATCCAGAACTTCTGTATTACGGTTTTTTCCACTTTTGTTGTTATTAAATGTTTTTTTTTCTTTTTTCTTTTAAAAAATAATTTATGTTGTAAATATCATTTTAAAATTAATTTTCTTTTATTTCCGAATCGACCATTGTCAATTTTTGGGGATTTTAGAAAGTAAATTTTACAACGCCCAGATTACTTTTCATGAAGTTACTCTGAGATATAAGAATCTCTTGTGCTTTTAAATTCAAATTTGCTGAGTTAGCTAAACTAATTTTGTCATTTTTAATTTTCTTAAACTATATGCTTGGACAATCAGTTCACAGAATATTTTCAATCGATTGCCCGCGTGAAAAACTTTTGCGTTGTGGTAAATCGTCGTTTGCGAAGAGATAGTCGATTATGTTAAAATGTAATATTTTCTCCAGACATGAAACGCGCGAAACGTTACGTTCATCTAAATAAGTTGGTACCAACCTATCTGAACATATTTTCAATCGATTGCCGCGTGAAAAAATTTTCCGTGTAGTATATCGTGTTCACGAATCATGCCCTAATTTCATATATAAACTGTTAATTCTTCCATTCTAGACATTAGAAGCGCGAAAACTTCGGCGTGCATCTAAACTAGGTTGGTACCAACATATCTACATATTTCAATGATTGCCGCGTGAAAAAATTTGCGTGTAGTAAATCGTCGTTTCGCGAAGAGATCGTCGATTTATGTATAAATGTTAATATTTTCCACTTCTAGACATTAGAATCGCGTGAAACGTTATGTTCATCTAAATCAGTGTGGTACAACTATCCTACATATTTTCAATCGATTGCCGCTGAAAAATTTTCGTGGTACAAGTTTTAGATTAAAAGAAATCATGCCCTTAATTTGCATATATAATTGTTAATATTTTCCCTTCTAGATGTTAGAATCGCGTGGAAACTTTACGTGCATGTTAACTAGAAGTGGTACCAACCTATTCACACATATTTCAACGATTGGCCGCGTGAAAAAAATTTCCGTGTAGTATAGCGTTTTACGAATCATGCTTAATTTCATATATAATTGTTAATATTTTCACTTCTAGACATTAGAAACGCATGAAACTTAAGCTGCAAGTTAACTGAGTTGGTATCAACCGATCCTACATATCTTCAATCGCATAGCGGTGATAAAATTTGCCGTGTATAATCGTCGTTTCGCGAAGGAGATCAGTCGAATTTAACGTATAAATGCTATAATTTTCCTGTCTAGACATTAGAAATCGCGCGAAACTTTACGTGCATCTAAACTAGGTTAAGTAAACCTATCCGCATATTTTCAATCCATTGCCGCGTGAAAAAAAAATTTCCGTGTAGTCATATCGTTTCATCGAAATGATGCCTTAATTTCATATATAACTGTTAATATTTTCCCTTCTAGACATTAGAATCGCGCGAAACCTTACGTGCATCTAAACTAGTTGGTACCAACCTATCCTACGTATTTACAATCGATTGCCGCGTGAAAATTTCCCGTATAGCAAACGTCGTTTCGCGAAGAGATCAGTCGATTTACGTATGGATGTTAATATTTTCCCTTCTAGGACATTAGAATCGCGCGAACTTTACGTGCATGCTAAACTAGGTTGGTACCAACCTATCTACATATGTTTCAAATCGATTGCCGCGTGAAAAAATTTTCCGTATAGTAAATCGTCGTTTCGCGAAGAGATCAGTCGATTTACGTATGGATGTTATATTTTTCCTTCTAGACATTAGATCGCGCGAAACTTGACGTGCACCTAAACTAGGTTGGTACCACCCTCATCTACATAATTCTGCAATCGATTGCCGCGTGAAAAAAATTTTCCGTGTAGTAAATCGTCGTTTCGCGAAGAGATCAGTCGATTTACGTATAACTGTTAGTATTTTCCCTTCTAGACATTAGAATCGCGCGAAACTTTACGTGCATCGAAAACTAGGTTAGTACCAACCTAACCGATATATTTCAATCCATTGCCGCGTGAAAAAATTTCCGTGTAGTATATCGTTTCACGAAATCATCCATAATTTCATATATAAATGTTAATAATTTTCCCTTCTAGACATTAGAATCGCGCGAACTTTACGTGCATCTAAACTAGGTTGGTACCACCTATCCTACATATTTTCAACGATTGACGCGTGAAAAAATTTTCCGTGTAGTATATCGTTTCAGAAATCATGCTCAATTTCATATATAACTGGTTAATTTTTCCCCTTCTAGACATTAGAATCGCGCGAAAACTTTACGTGCACTCTAACTAGGTTGTACCAACCTATACTACATATTTTCAATCGATTAGCGCGTGAAAAATTTTCCGTGTAGTAATTCGTTTCACCGAAATCCATCGCCTCAATTTCATATATAACCTGTTAATATTTTCCCTTCTAGACATTAGAAATGCGCGAAACTTTACGTGCATCCAAAACTAGGTTGGTACCAACCTATCTACATATTTTCATCGATGCCGCCGTGAAATTTTTTTCCGTGTAGTAAATCGTCCGTTCGCGAAGAAGAGTCAGTCGATTTACGTATAAATGTTAGTATTTTCCCTTACTAGACATTAGAATCGCGCGAAACTTTACGTGCATCTAAACTAGGTTAGTACCAACCTAATCCGACATATTATCAATCGATTGCCGGCGTGAAAAAATTTTCCGTGTAGTATACATGTTTCACGAAATCATGCCTTAATTGCATAATATAACTGTTAATATTTTCCCTTCTAGACATTAGAATCGCGCGAAAAACTTTACGTGCATCTAAACTAGGTTAGTGCCAACCATATTCGCACATTTTCAATCCATTGCCGCGTGAAAAAATTTCCGTATAGTAACATCGTCGTTTCGCGAAGAGATCAGTCGATTTAACGTATGGATGTTTAAATAGTTTCCCTTCTAGACATTAGAACCGCGCGAAACTTTAATGTGCATCTAACTAGGTTGGTACCAACCTATCCTACATATTTGCAATCGATTGCCGCGTGAAAAAATTTTCCGTGTAGTAAAATCGTCGTTCGCGAAGAGATCAGTCGATTTACGTATGAATGTTAATATTTCCCTCTAGACATTAGAATCGCGCGAAACTTTCGTGCATCTAACTAGGTTAGTACCAACCTATCGACATATTTTCAATCATTGCCGCGTGAAAAATTTTCCCGTGTGTATATCGTGTTTAACGAAGAGATCAGTAGTTTACGTATAAATGTTAATATTTCCCCATTTTTTCAATCGATTGCCGCCTGAAAATTTTCCGTGTAGTAAATAGTTTCACGAAATCATGCTAATTTCATATATAATTGTTAATATTTTCCCTTCTAGATGCTAGAATCGCTGAACTTTAACGTGCCATGTAAAAGGTTGGTACCAACCTATCCTACATATTATCATCGATGCCGCCTGCTGAAAAATTTCCGTGTAGTATATAGTCTTCACGAAATCATAGCTCAATTCATATATAATTGTTAATATTTCCCCTTCTAGATATTAGAAATCGCGTGAAACTTTACGTGCATGGTTAACTAGGTTCGTACCGAACCTATAAAATTTTCGCGTGGGCAGGTAAATCGTCAGTGTTCGGCGAAAGAGATCAGTCCGATTTGTACGTATGATTGTTAATGATTTTCCCTTCTGAGATATGAGTCGCGTGGAAACGTTACGTTCATGTAAACTATTTTGGTACCAACATATCCTACATATTTTCAATCGCTTGCCCGCAGTGAAAAAATTTTCCGTGTAGTATAGATAGATTTCACGAAATCATGCCTTAATTTCATATAATAATTGTTAATATTTTTCCCTTCTAGACATGTAAATTGGCATGAAACATTAAGTTGCAAAGTTAACTGAGTTGGTATCAACGCGATCCTACATATTTTCAATCGATTGCCGCGTGATAAATTTTCGGTGCAGTAAATCGTTCATTTCGCGAAGAGATCATATAAACTTCCTTTTCTGAAGAAATACGTTGATGACATAATAACGGCAATCCCCAGTGAGGGCGGTGATGAGATTTTGAATGTCTTTAATTCTTACAATAGATACATTAAGTTTACAATAGAATATGAAAACCAAGGTTCACTTCCATTTTTAGATACTAGAGTCATTAGGAAAGATAATGTTATAATATTAGACTGGTACATCAAACCGTGTAGTTCGGGACGTTATATCCACTATTTATCTAATCATCCTTACAAAACCAAAATTAATTGCGTAATAATCTGAAACGTAGGATTAGAGGTATTGTTCACCCTTCCCTGTATGGCAGAAATGTGGAGAGATTGTTTAATATTCTTGTGGAAAATTCATATCCGCGTAGTTTGCTAAAAAGATTATTATATAATACGGAAGAGAGATCAAACATTAGATTGGGGGACAGTGAGGAACGGGATGGGAGGGAAGAGATAATTTATAGGTCGTTACCATATGTTGTGGGTCTTACTGACAAATTAGTCCAGTGTATACCTGGGGGGTCGCACATGAGGATAGCAAAATCTAACTGCAAAACCGGACATAACTTATTGATCTAGGGTCAACCAGGTTACCCCGTGTTTAATACTAATCGGAATATAACATTTTACAAAAAACCTCTGCGATACGTCGCGAGGGTGTATACATAGGGCAGACCAGGCAGACATTAAAGAATCGCATTACCCAACATAAGAGCGATGTCCACTGCAAGCGCTAAAGCATGCGCGTTAGCAACCCACCTTACTGCTAATGACCACGTGGCTGGTTGGTCAGATGTATCCATCCTGGGCACAGAAACTAATTTAACAAAAAGATTGTTTTTGGAAATGTGTTTTATAAAAAAAGAAATAAACGCAATCAACAATAATCGGGATATTCAGGGAATCAGCAACATTTATTCGAACTTATTTCAAATAACAAACCGGTTTTAGGGGTATGATTGTTTTGGCAGAGACTGTATTTCGGTGTTGAACTTTCTTCTTGTGGTTAGTACGGTGTTGGTTATTTGTCAATGTTTAGGTTGCCAAACTTGAATTTTTTCTCGTACACATGTTTCTGTCAAATTAAGTTCACTGATGCACTCCGGGATGAGTTGTTAGTTCCAAATTTATCAAATTTTATCAAAATGTTACAAAGTCATCCGTTTAATTAGTTGAGGGTATGTTAATTGGGGGTAATTAGTAGGGTTTTAATATATACAATTTTAATATGTAATGTTTTATTGTAAAGTTTTAATATGTAACTGTCTCTTATCATTATGTGGATAAAGTTTTTTAATGTATCATTTTCAGTAAGTTTCGCAATGTATTACATTATTCAGTATCTGTGTTACCTTAAAAATTAATTGTAGATGTCTGAGGATGTGGGCAAAAAACCCACGAAAATTCGACGTTTGGAATAAAGATACCACTCGAAACTGTTTAATTAATTGATCGAAGGCCTGGTAGTTTATACTACATGTTTTCTTATATATATATTATATATATAATATATATATATATATATATATATATATATTTAATTCCCACGCACTATTTGCTTCCATGCATTGCCATTTTACATTACATTTTTGCGTCTCCGACTATTTGCGTCCGTATACGCGGACGCAAAATAGTTCCGGCCTTATTAATCGAGTAAACCGCTAAGAAAAAGAATTGTCCGTACAAGCCGTTGGTTATGCCACCATCATTGCCAGGTTTTTTTCTCATATTTTTATTCCAACCGTTAGTACCTAAGATGGAAAATAGGTGGAAGCAAAATAGTGCGTCATATGTAAAATTCATGTATAATTTAAGTTCACAGAAATGCGAATAGAGCCAAAATAATATACACATGCCGTATATTTTTATTACATACCGCGCATTATTTTGCTTCCTTCTACTTGGCAACGTCGCACACATATAGAAGAACCGATGAGGTTAGTAATTGTAAATCAGTAGGCATATGTATGACACATTTAAAAAAAAATGTTAGAAGTGTTTCTTTTCCTTTGAAATGAATACATTGTGAAGTATTTGAAAAGTGTCAGTTTAGTAAGAGGTGCCCGTTACTTTGATTTTTTTATAGATGTTTTCTTTACAAAATGTAATATTTACCAGAAATTTATAATTATTTAACTTATACTACAGTTTCTCTTCCAGCATTTCTTTTTTTTTTTGATACCTCTACATAATTTTTCAGTTAGGTTTCTCCCATTACTTTATTTTAGTTCAATAAGCCAAGGATATCTCCAACACAATTACAAAACCAGTTTGGCCACAACAACGATTTCAGTTATAGTAAACAAATTCTAGAAAATGGATATCATATGATAGATTTCACTATTGTACTAAAGTGTCGACTATGTATAGACCACTAATAAATCAATTAGAATCAAAAAAACAAATTTAATCTGAGAAGACTTTGCCACACCGGAAAGTGAAATCGACTATTCTTTCTTTACAATTTTCTCAATTTGATTACAGTATGATATATCATAAGTAATAGCACGGAAGAACTGCAAAGATTGAAGTATGGCACCTGGCGCCTCCACCAAAATAAAACATGTCATAGTCTTGCTTATCCAATAAGTGGGGAAATCAACATTTAAAATAGATTTTCAGTTCAAATATTCAAAAACTTGCATTCAGCTTAGGTATCTGATTTCTAGGATGATAACTAAAGTCTGAGGATGCTTCTTCATTAAAGCACACACTTTTTTACCTGTTTAATTGATATATCGACAAATGTAAATAGCAAACATTTGTCGATATTCAATTAAACAGTTATTAAGTGTTTCTTTCATCGACCTCAACCGACACATAGATTAAGTTGGGTTAGGGTTAAGATGGTGGATGGATAGGTTTCACTGCAATCTTTTCAGATCATGATGGTCACCTTTTTTCTAGGAGACACACTCTAATTTTACCGTCTTAATTAGGTCTACTATCTTGAGAGCGCCTCTTTTGTGTATTTGTTGCTGTGGGGTTCTCCACGCCCATGACTAGAAACCTTGTCCTCGCCAGGTCGTCGCATTAGCACAGCAACATGAACTGGTGTTTTTTCCTCCTCCTGACAAAATCTGCAAAATAGCATCATCTGCCAGGCCAATGTTGTACATATGCCTGTTTAGATTTGCAATGACCAGTCAGCAGACTACTACCCATTTTGACATCTTGACATCTTCCTGTCTTTACTCAGTAGTCTCTAGCAAATTCACGCCTTTGTTCCTTAGAAATTTTTTTGCTGTCTCTGTCCTGGCCGCTTTTGCCACTATTCTCTGGACTCAATCATGCGTCTAGTTCCTAGCTTTTAGTCTGTAGTTTTAGATGAGACGACATTTGTTATTGTTTTAACATACCTCAATTGTTAATTTTTTAATATGCTGTTTATGTATATTCTGTGTCGCACAGTTGCCACATACTTATAACGTCAATATTGACAAGTGCTGTACCTGCCGTTACAATTACTTTGACACATCAAGAAAGTAGTTTCATCTTCTCAAATGTTATCGCTGTTACGGCATACTTCCAACGCAATCTGCCCACTAACATCTTTCATGCTTGATCGACGATAAGGACATGGCACTGCTGCACGATGAAATGCATTATTTATAACGACTGTTGAAGTTTGAAATAGACCCGGCGGGGTATATGAGACCCCTGTAGGTTTATCATGTTGGTTATAAATAAATAAATTTGCGATTTGGTAATGCCAAAAGAACGACCAACTCTGACGAAGGATCTTAACAAGCCTCGCCTGGAAAGATCATCCGCTCTCTTATTTTCCTCATTTTCGAGTGGTTGGGAACCTATGCCGATGCAGATCGGGTACCCACCTGATTTAGGGCGCTTACACAGTCCCAAATTACCTTAGACTCAGCACTTACGTAACGAACGCCTTAAGTGTAGGGTGGTTCGATTTCTCTGACACAATGATGAATTACAAGCAACCTCAGCCTAACTACAACCGTTGTATCTCTGCTGAAGCCTACCGTAAGAGCCTCTCTAGGCTTCTTTAC
Source organism: Protaetia brevitarsis (assembly GCA_004143645.1). Lineage (NCBI taxonomy): Eukaryota > Metazoa > Arthropoda > Insecta > Coleoptera > Scarabaeidae > Protaetia > Protaetia brevitarsis. The sequence goes on from RXPK01003825.1 coordinate 43,342, forward strand.
ATATATTCCAGCTCCTATGCCGTAGCCTGTTCCAGAGGCGTCTGTATACCGTTTCGAGTCCTCTCTCACCGGAGTGAAAAGGCACTCCGGTCCCTCTTATCTGGTATTATAATCTGATATTTTGAAACATGGTATCGCATGGCATCCCCACCATCCCCCCCAAAGAGTGCCTCCTTAAGTTTATTCAATAGTTTTTTGTAGTCAACGCTGTGCAATTTACTTATTGTTGCTTGAGTACGCTATATACTATTTCCTTGTATGTAAATATATAGCGGTGGCAAATTTAGAATGACTTCCATTGCCAGTGGTGGGATCGATCTCATTGCAACCCGTGCCACATAAAGACGCTAGCCTTTGTACGCCACTTGGCGTTTTGACCGCCTCCGTTTACTACAATTTTGGTCACCATACCGTACGTTATGCTGGGTCTATAATCATAATGTTTCCATTTGCACTGCTTTTAAAAGTTGTTGTGATATATAGTGCCGAAATGCCAGTTTCACAATAAGAAAAATATGAGATGCATGAGATTTCTTGAAAATATATGTTCCGGCTCTATATCAAGATGTAATTTAACACGTTAAAACAAACAATAGGGAAAGATTACTGTTAATGTATAGTATGTACCTAATACAAAATTTTATTGATTTTTAATTTTTTATTTCTGTAGTCATTTGTAATTAATTGAAGAAGTTGGTTCGGTGGAATTTTGTGGCTGGTTTCATGTAAAGTCCTACATAATTGCCAAACGATTCGACTTTTATATTTTATAAAATAAAAAATACCTTAATTAATTATCTAATCACTAAAATTTATTATTATAATATCTTTCTGAACCTATGGCGTATGCAACATCGTTATTATGGCCAAATGTTAATGTAAATTAATAAATCAAATGCAAATATTATGATATCTTGATATGAATGTGCAATTTTTGTTAAAGCAGATTTTTTTGTATACTGATAAATTTTAAGAACGGTAGATATTAGTGTTGCAAAAATCACCAGATATCAAAAACCGGTTAATCGATTTTCAGTAAAAAAAAAAAAAAAACGGTTTTACAACTTAAGGTAAAAAAAACCGTGTGTATTTTTTTAAGTTAATTAAGTTATAAATACCTGTCTTCTGATTTCAAAAATGGATTTTGGTTTTGAAAACTGGTTTTGGTTTCAAAATCGGATTCATTTGAGCACTGAATATAGATCATCTTCCTATTCCTTTAACACTGCATTGTATTATTCCTTAGATACGAGTAGTGTATTTCTTTACATAAAGAGGTGTTAATTGCCTTAACTAGGCTTCGCAGCCTATGTGGTATTTTTTCCGGCAGCTTAACCTTCAAGTTGATTGCTTCGCTTCCCGCAATGGTAGTCTCTGCCGTTCCAATGAAACGCATTCAAAAACAACGTGGTGGGCTACCTTCTTCTCCTTGTTGCATAGTCTACATACAGATCCATCTTTAAAGACGCTTATTCTATGTGGATACTATCTTAGGCAGCCGTACCATGTTCATCGATTCGGTACCGTTCTAAGCTGTATTCGGTTGCTAAATGCCTGGATGGTTGCCTCATCATCCCTTTGTTGTGTTTGTCCTCAAGCAGTTCCAAGTTAATTTTGAGGTTACTTAATAGAATACTGCTTTAGAGCGGTTCGATTATCGGATAGGATACTGATCAGCTTTGCATACCAGTTTTGGGTTTTGCTGTCCAACCATCCCCGTTCACGATAATCTTGAAGGGTTTGTCGAAGGAGATTTTGAGAGTCATTGTATCACTGCCCATTTAAAAAATACGGTTGTGTTATGTTATCTGACATTCCTAGGAGTTTCCATTCTTGCGCCCCATTAATGTAAATAAAGAGAGTAGATTTGACATGGTTTCCATAGTAGATTTATGCAGCTGCAGTGATGCACAAGCAAGCTAATCTTCGTCTCTTTTGCGAGTTTAATAATCGTCTTCCTCTGCGTGTCTTTGTCCACCAAATCAGGGATCCATAGGTTAATAAAAGGCTTACAAGATGTCAATCTCGATGTTTCCGAATGTTCTAAGGGTTTCCATTCATTCATTAAAGTTAGGGTGGGCACTTATGTCCGGGCACTTGCGCTAGGTGCTCATTGTACATCCTATTAATTCTCTTATTTCTACTCGAGCAGCTTGGTGTTCTCTATAAAGCCCAGTATCTTGCCCAGGGAAACTTGAGAACCTCGAGGGCTCCAATAGATCTCTCCCGAAATATTTCTGCCTGAGTACCTTCCGTTCCTCACATGTGCGATTACATGTAAACTCGTTTCCTCCTGTAGTTTGCATCTTCTACACCACGGTTCACTACCCGGCCTGTGTTGTATAGATGTTTTTTGCAGGAGACAGTGTCCAGCTACCCGCCAGTAATGTTTTAACTTCTTTCTACTGCACCTGAGTAGGTTTATCAGAGAAACTAACATCCCCATTCCTATCAGGGCTTTGTATATAGTTGACCTTCAGTCGACCTCCATTTCTTTGTACTTTCTTTATCTAACCAGGTCAGATCTCCCTTTTGCGGAATTTTAGTAATTCCACATACGGGCTCTGAACCCATGAAGTGTCTCTTAGAGCCACCATCGGCTAGTTCGTCGGCTATTACATTGCCATTTACATCCTCATGTTCTGACACCCAATCAGAGACAACGTGTAGTCTCGTGCCAGTGCATTGAGGATTGTTTGCAGTCCGAACTAGTTTTGACTAGTTATGTGGTTCAGAATGCCTTAATGACAGCCTGGCTGTCATCATTATATTAATTTCCTCCTCATGTAGCCCCTTTTGCAATCATTTCTGCACAGGTTGCAAGGGCGAATACCTCTGCCTGGAAAGACTATGTATGTTTCCTCAGGCTTATGGATATCCTTTGATTAGAAACTGGCCCACAAATACGGCTCCTGTGCCCTGGCTGATTTGGATCGTCCGTGAACCATTATCATTAGCAGTGCTCTCACTACGTGCCTGGTCTCTGTTCGTATGGAGATTTTCACCTTTTCAGTGAAGATAATTTCAGGTGCTCATGCTATCCGTGGGCATTTGCAGCAATGCCCGTCGGCATCGTGCCCGTAGTATAAATGTGCCTCCCACCTGAATTGGGATGTCACAGGTGTTGGCTTTCAGTCTAATGATCGCATTCATTGCCTCCGCTTTACATAAAGCTCCAACGGGAGAGGCCCACAATGGTCCTCCAAAGAGGCGGTCCCTCTGCTGTTAATTACACCAGTGATATCCAGCAAGGGTTATCATTAATGCCATTAGCTATTACATTTATTTGTCATGTGGCAAGTGTTGATTCCAAGTTAGTTTCGAGTCAAGAACCACTCTAAAGGATTTGGATTCTTGACTGAATTGCATCTTTTCATTATGAAGAGTTGTGGCTTTAGGTCACCCAGCTTCTTTTTTCGTGAAGGAACTAGTGCAATTTTACAGGATCAACCTTTAGGTTTTTCTTTACACACTAACCCTTTGTTGGTTTCAAACCCTTCTGAGTACTGAAATGATGCTTGTAAGAAGTTTGTATTGGTGAATTGTCATTTTCTATAGCAGTTCTTTCATTTGCCAAATACTTCCAGAAAGTAAATATATTTGTTTCAAACTTTTGGTTCGCAGGAAAATCAGTTCCGAGGTATTTAGTTCGTACCAATATATTTATATTTTCCCAGATAAGCATAAAATGTGCTTTATACCATAATAATTAGTACTAAAATAAGACTTTATTTTTTTAAACACTCACATTATGTTTCTATCAGCTTCACATACAAAATAATTCTCAAAGCATAAAAACGGTGCTAACCTGATTTCATTCAATTAGTTTATCAAATTCGACCAAACCTCATACAGTGTTCTCGACTGGCGATATACACTTTATTTCGACTAATTTGCGTCCACCACGAAAGGACACAAAAATACAATTTTATATTGATCCTATATTAAAATTGCATATATTGATCTATATATACGTTTATTTCGACCAACATGTGGCAAGTGGCGGACCGCAATTATACTTACAATTATACAAAAAAAATATACATCGGACGCAAAATAGTTTAGCAATTTGTTCTGAAAAATATACGCAAGTGGACGCAAAATAGATAGGCAATGTAAGGAAGCAAAAAAGTGCGTAGAATAGAAAAATCGTATAATTTCATTTTAAGCTACACGATAAAAAATGATCGGCGTTATCCAATTTTTCCCGCGGTTCAATATACGTCACTAAAATGCTTCTAACTACGCTCCTTCCCCGGGACGCACTACGACCGCGTTATAGAAGGAAGCAAAAATAGTTAGCGGGATGTAATTATATATTATATAATTATATATAATATATATAATATATATATATATATATTTATCCAGCGCACTATTTGCGTCCATGCATTTGCCATTTTACATTAATTTTGCGTCCTCGACTATAGTTGCGTCCGTATACCGGACGCAAAATAGTTTCAGCTTATTAACCGAGTAAACCGCTAAGAAAAAAAAATTGTCCGTACGTGCCCGTTGGTCCATGCCACCAACCCATTGCCAGTTTTGTTCTCAATTTATTCCAACCCGTTTAGTACCTAAGTTAGAAAATAGGTGGAAGAAAATAGTGCGTCATATGTAAAATTCACGTAATTAAGTTCAAAGAAATGCCGATGAGCGAAAATATATACTTGCGTAAATTTTATACATACGCGCATTATTTGCTTCTCTAACTTTGGCAACGTCGCAACACATATGATAGGAATGATGAGGTTAGTGATTCTAATCATAGGCATAATGTATGAAAAATTAAAAACAAAATGTAGCAATGTTTTTTTCTTTGACTAATGAATTAAACATTGTGAAGCATTTGAAGCAGCGGTTAGTAGAGTGCACGTGATTTTGATTTTTTATAGAGTTTTCTTGTACAAATGTAATATTTACCAGAATTTAAATGTTTTATTTAACTACCGTTTCTCTCCCGCATTTCTTTTTTTTTTTGATACCCTCTGCATAATTTTTCAGTTAGGTTTTCCCATTAATTTATTTAGTTCAATAAGCCAGGATTCTTCCAAAAAATTACAAAACCAGTTTGCCACAACACTATCTTCAGTTAATAGTACACAATTCTAGAAAATGGATTCATATGAAGATTTCACTATTGTCGACACGAAGTGTCGACTATGTACTAGACCACCTATAATCATTGATAAAAAACAACTTTTATCTGGAGAAGCTTTGCCAACGGGAAAGTGAAATCGACATTCTTTTAACAATTTTTCGCAATTGATTACAGTATGGTTCTCATAATAATAGCAGGAAGAACTGCAAAGATGCAGTATGGCACACTGGCGCCTCACAAAATAAAACATTCTAAGTCTTGCTTATCCAATAAGTGGGTAAATGACTATTTAAAATAGATTTGTTCGATTCAAAATTCAAAACTTGCATCAGCTAGGTAACTGATTTCTAGATGGTCAAGCTGAGGATGCTTCTTCTTAAAGCACAACTTTGTTTTACTGTTTAATTGATATATGACAAATTATAGCAAACATTTTGTCCGATAATCAATTAAAAGTTATAAGGTGTTTTCTTTCATCGAACCTCAACCGACCATGATTAAGTTGGTTCGGTTAAGATCGTGATGATAGGTTTCCTGCAATCTTTTCAGATCTATGTGGTTCACGCTTTTTTCCTAGAAGACACTCTAAATTTAATTAGGCAAAACTTGAGAGCGCCTCTTTTGTATTTGTTACTGTGGGGTCCACGTCCACATGATAGAAACCTTGTCTCGTCAGGATCGTCGCATTACACAGTACAGAACTGGTTTTTCACATCCTCCGACAAAACTGCCAATAGCATCATCTGCCAGGCCAATGTTTACATATGCCTATTTAGTTGCATGACCAGTCGACAAACTACTACATTTGACATGACATATCTCGTCTTACTCAGTAGGTCTCTAGCAATTCACGCCTTTTCTTTTTAGAATTTTTTGCCTGTGTCTGTCTGGCCATTTTTGCCACTATTCTCTGGACTCATCATGCGTCAGTTCCTAGCTTTTAGTCTGTAGTTTAGTTGAGACGACATTTGTTAGTTTATACATATTCATGTTTAATTTTAATATGCTCTTAGTATATTCTGTGTCGCACAGTTGCAAATACTTATACGTCATATTGAAAAGGGTGCTGTAGCCTGTCGTTACAATCTTTACACATCAAGAAAAGTATTTCATCTTTCTCAAATGTTATGCTGTACAGGAGCATACTTCCAAGGCATCTGCCACTCCATCTTCAATGCTTGATCGACGATAAGGACATGGCAGCCTGCTGCACGATGAAATGCATTACTAATAAACGACTTTGAGTTTGAAATAGCCGACGGTATCGGTAGACACCTGTAGGTTTGTCTGCTGTTATAAATAATAAATTTTTGGTCGATTTGGTATCCCAAAAGAAGACCAACGTCTGAACGAAGGACCTTTCACTAAAGTCTTGCCCTGGAATAGACATGCCGCTTTCTTATTTCCTCATTTTGGAGTGGTTGGAACTCTATGGCTGAGCAGATCGGTACCACTCTGATTTAGGGCGCTTTACACAAGTCCCAAATTACTAGACTCAGTACTTTACGTAAGAACGCCTTGAAGTGTAGGGTGTTTCGTTTCTCTGACACAATGATGAATTGCGCAACCCAACCTAACTACTACGTTGTATTCTGCTGAAGCTTATCGTAACAGCCTCTCTAGCTTTTAATAATATTAGCTTCTATGCGTAGCGTCAGAGTGTTGTATAAAGCGTTTCGAGTCGCTCTCCCGGTGCCCTTTGGTACCTCCTTTCTGTATATAATCTGATACTTTGAAACATGGCATCGCGGCATCCAAAAGAGGCTCCTTAAGTTTATTCATAGTTTTTTTTGTAGTCAACGTGGTGCATTTATTATTGTTTGCTTGAGTATGCTATAGTATACTATTCTCTTGTATGTAAATATATACGGTGGCGATTAGAATGACTCATTAAGTGGTGGGGATCGATCTCATTGCACCGTGTCATCTTAAAGACTCTACCTTTGTACGAACTTGGCGTATTTGACCGGCCTCCTTTACTAAATTTTGGTCACATATAACTGCCTCGTAAGTTATGCTGGGTATAACTAATGTTTCCATTCACTGCGCTTTAAAAAGTTGTTTGTGATATATGTAGTGCCGGAAGCCAGTTTCACAATAAGAAAATATGAGATGCTGTGGATTTCTTTTGGAAATATATTCCGGGCTCTATATCAATGTATTTAACGTTAAAACAAACAATAAGGGAAAGATTAGTTAATGTATGAGTATGTACTAATATCAGGATCAAAATTTTATTTGTTTTAATTTTTTATTTTCTGTAGTCATTTGTAATTATTGAAGAAAAAAGGAAGGATTCGGTAGAATTTTGTGGCTGTTCACGTAAAGTCTACATAATTATTACAAACGATCGTACTTTTAATATTTAATAAAAGTAAAATACCTTAAGTAATTATTCTAACATTAAATTTGTTATTATTATAATATCTTTCTGGACTATGGGTATTACACATCGTTATACTAGGCCAAATGTTAAGTCTGACAACACACGTATACTAAATGATTTCAATATGAAATATTATTCTTGATATGAATGGTGCAATTTTTTTTAAAAGCATGAATTTTTTGTATAACTGGATAAATTTTAAGAACGGTAGATATTAGTGTTGCAAAAATCACCAGATATCAAAAACCGGTTAATCTTTTGCAGTAAAAAAGAAAAAAACGGTTTTACCAACTTAAGGTAAAAAACCGGTTAATTTTTTTGAAGTTAATTAGTTAAAAACTCTGTCTCTGATTTTCAAAAAATGATTTTGGTTGCGAACACGGTTTTGGTTTCAAAAATCGGATTGATTTGAGCACTGAATAAGATCATGCTTCCTATTCCTTTAACCTGCATTGTCTTATTCCTCTAGATAATAGTGTATTTCTTTACATAAAGAGGTGTTATTGTCTTAACTAGGCTTCGCAGCCCTGTGTGTATTTTCCGGCAGATAGCCTCAAGTTATTGCTTCCGCAATGGTATGGTTCTGCGTTCCAATGAGACGCCATTCAAAACAAACGTGGTGGTCTACCTTCTCTCCATGTTGCATTAGTCTGACAACAGTCCAATCTAAAGACGGCTTATTCTATTGGATACTATCTTAGCAGCCGTCACCATGTTCTGATTCGTGACCGTTTCTATGTAGCTGTATTGTCGGTTGCAATGCCTGGATTGATTGCCATCATTATCCCTGTTGTCTTGTGTTTGTCCTCTACTGTTCATGTAAGCCTGGTGTTTCTTTTTCGGTCACTTCGTCCTGGCAATCACGTATCGCAGTATTTGGTTTATCTCGAAGCTGGGTCAATCAATGAATTTTATTGGAAGAAGTCTTGTTAGCATTCGTAGAGTCGTTGCATGCTATGTCTTATGCCCTGGTATTCAACCAAGTAAATTTATTGTGTTCGTCAGTATTAAGTTTACCAGCAGACAGCAAGGTTATTTTGGAAGGTCTACTTAATAGAATACTGCTTAGAGCGGTCTCGGATTGTCGGCATAGATACTGATCCCGCTTTGCATACCAATTTTGGTTTTCTTCCAACCACCCCGTTCACATATTTGAAGGGTTGTCGAAGGAAGTTTGAGAGTAATTTATCACTCGCGCATTGTTAAAAAATACGGTTGTGTTATGTTATTTCTGGACATCCTTAGGCGTTCCATTCGGCCACGTTCATTAATGTAATAAAGAGATAGATTTGACAGGTTTCCCATAGTATTTATCAGTGCTGCAGATGCCAGCAGATAATCTCGTCTCTTGCGAGTTAATAAATAATCGTCTTCTATACGTTCTTTGTTCCCACTATCCGGGACCTAGGTTAACTAAAAGCTTACAAGATGTCAATCCCTGTTTCGCGAATTGTGGTAAGGGTTTTCATTCATCTCATTTAATTAGGGTGGCACTTAGTGTCGGGGTGCACTTGAAGCCTAGGTGCTATTTTACCAATCCCAATTTAATTCTCTTATTTGTAATACCAGCAGCTGGTGTTCTCTCTAAAGCCCAGTATCTTGCCCACCTGGAAAAACTGAGAATCCTTCGAGGGCTCAATACTCTCTCCACGAAATATTTCTGCCTGGAACTCAGTTCCTCACTATGTGCAGATTACATGTAAATCGTCCTCTTAGTTGCACTTCTATCACACGGTTCGCTTACCCAGGTGCTGTGTTGTTATTAGATGTTTTTGCAGGCCGAACGGTGTCCGCTACCCGCCAGTAATGGTTTAACTTCTTTCTTAATGACCTAGTAGTGTTATCAGAGAACTATATCCATCCCTATCAGGGCTTTGGTGATATAGCTTGAACTTCTTCAGTTCGACCTGTCCTTTCTTTGTACTTTCTTTATGTCTGAACCAGCCAACTCCTTATCTTGGCGGATTTCTTAGTAATTCACTACGGGCTCTGAATCATGATATGTCTCTTAGAGCCTCAATGGCTTATTTCGCTATTACATGCATTACATCCCATGTCCACACCCAAATGAGAGACATACCGTGTAGTCTCGGTGCAGTGCATTGAGAGATTGTTTGCCAGCCGAATAGTTCTGACTAGTTATGTGGTTCGAAGAAGCCTTATGACAGCCTGGTGTCAGTCATATCATTAATTTCCCTCGTCATGTAGCCCCTTGCAATTGCATTCTGCACAGGTTGCAGAGGCGAATACCTGGCGGAAGACGTTGTATGTTTTCTCAAGCTATGATCCTTTTGATTAGGACTGGGCCAATACGTGGCTC